>CM050516.1:1530000-1612500 GCA_027563665.1 Antrozous pallidus | reverse complement strand
TCGTGCACGGGGCGGGGGAATGGGGTGGGGGGGTTCCCTCAGCCTGGCCTGCACCCTCTCGCAATCCGGGACCCCTCCGGGGATTTCGGAGAGCTGGTTTTGGTCTGATCTCGCGGGCCAGGCTCGGGGACCCCGCTGGTGCATGAATTCATGCGCCAAGCCTCTAGTATACGTGATAATTGATGTCAGAGAGGAAGGGAGAGGGAGGGAGAGAAACATCAGTGAGGAGAGGGAATCACAGACCGGCTGCCTCCTGCACGCCCCGCACTGGGGATCGAGCTCACAACCCCGGGCCTGTGTGTCCTGAGTGGGAACCGAACCCAGACCTGGGTCATAGGTCAGCGCTCCCTCACTGAGCGGCGCCAGCTGGGCGGCACCTGTTTTCTTAGGCGCTCGCACCCCCCACGCCGGGCGAAGGCCGCTGCTTATCCAGGGCCGGACGGGGCTGCTGGCGGGAACACTCTTTTCAGCGATGCGATTGGTGTAAACGCACTGTGTGGTGCACGCACTGTGTGAGCGGTGCCCGCAGGCGGTGGCCGCGTAGCCAAGGGGAACTCACAGCATGGGGGGGACTCACATTCTGTCGCTGGGGACGATCTTGTGTCCTTCTCGGAACCAGGTCACCTGGGGCCGGGGGTGGCTGTGCAGGGGCGGCAGGTCCAGCACGGCCGCCTGGCCCTCCGACACCGTCTTCCTCTGCTCTCCGGCCAGGAAGTCCCCCAGATCTGCGGAGACAAGGCAGGCCTCTGAGGTTCTAGAAGGCTCTTTCTGAGGGAGAGGGGCCAGATGGGAATAACTGCATCTCACAGCATCCCCGACGTGGCGACGAGGAGCAGGGAGGAGAGACGGGACCTGGTGCTGATGATGCTGCCGGCTGGCGGGACAGGCCCCGGGCAAGGTGGCCCCGGGCGCCATCAGCCGCCTCGCCCGCGCTCTGTGCTGCTGCAGCCGGCGGTCTCTAACGCTTTCTCCCCGACCGGCTGCTGAAGGCGTCCCAGAGCCACAGGAGCCGGGGGCCGTCACTAACAGAGCTCTCGGACGTCCCCCGCTCCCCAGTCCCTTGCGCTGGTTTCCCCACGCCCCGCCTGCACCCCTCTCAGCCCCTCCTCCTCTCAGTTACTGGGGCGACTGCTTCCTCCAGATGTCTGGGGTGAGCCATTCGCAAGCCACTCGGGCACTGACTCAGATCGGGCAGGTGGGTGCGGTTCGTCTGTGGGCTCCTTGGTCCCCATTCGGAAGAAGAGGTCCCGGAAACCAGCCATTAGCACGTGGGTGTAAGTGCCAATGTAAAAATCGGTAACATCTGAGATCTTTTGAATGAATAGGCACACGTATGTGCGTATGTGCACAGATATGACATATGTGCTACATTTGTCTGAACATAGAGGAATTTGGAACAGAATATCTCTATTCCCGATGGCTTTTTTTTATTCAAGAGAAATTCATCGTCTACAGAAGTGACACACAGATTAGAAAAGCAGTTGTGGTCACTTTAAAGTAAAAATTTGTTATCCAAGACCATGAGGAAGCAGAGGTTAAGAGAAAACGTAGGAGATAATCAAGCAAGAAAAAGTCCAAATTAATTTTAGGAAATAGAACTTACTAGAGTATCACAGACTCCGAGCTGTTAACTGATTCAAATGCCTGGGCTATGTCTTTATTTATTACCAGAGGCCCGGTGCACAAAATTCATGTACGGGAAAGGGGAGGTGTCCTTACCCAGCCTGCACCCTTTCCAATCCGGGACATCTCTCTCACAATTTGGGATTGCTGGCTCCTAACTGCTCGCCTGCCTGCCTGCCTGCCTGCCTAATCACCCCCTAACCCCTCCCTTGCTGGACTGATCACCCCAACTGCCTGCCCCTGCCAGCCTGATCACCCCCTAAGTGCTCTCCCCTGCCCTAACTGTTTGCTCCCCCGCACTGGCCTGATCTCGCCCCTAACTGCTTGTTCCCTTGTCGGCCTGATTGCCCCTAACCGCCTCTGCCTTAGCCTGCATCAGCGTGGCTTTGTCTGGAAGGAAGTCCGGTGTCGGGAAGATGTCTGGTCGACCCCGTCTGATTAGCATATTGCCCTCTTGTTATTACAGATGTTTTCCGGTTTCCACTGGAAAAAGTTCTAAACAGTTAGTTCTGCAGGCAGATTTTGCCATGACTTTTCCATGCGTTAGAAGTCTCTGCCTCCCGGTCACGGAAAACAGTGAACCCAGGTGAGAGCTGCCCTCAGCCCCCTCCCCGCATCAGGGCCAGGAAAGCAACCGGGAGCCGCGGCACTCCGCGCAGGACTGGCCCCTGCCCGCCTTGACGCGGACGGAAAAACACAGGAGAGCCGGCAGCCACCGCCGCCCAGCACGGCTGCCAGGAGCCGGCGCTTCCGCCGCTGCCAGGACGCAGCGTGTGGAACTTAACGCCTTGACACGCCCTTTGCTGTCTTGGAGAGGAAGAGGCATCCTGGCAGCAAGTGCGCCGTATGGCGGCGCCGACAGGCAGGCCCTGCAGGTGGACGGGGCCGTCACAGGTCGTGGGCTGGAAAAGTGCCGACTGCTTTACGTGGGCCAACCCCTCCCCTGGGGGAGCCCTCGCGCCCCTGGGATTCACGCTCCCTACTGTCAAAGTTTCCTCTTCACAATGGGCCGCCCACCGGGACTAACAAACCCAACAGGACTAACCCGCCAGGACTAACTAACCCAATAGGACTAACTAACCCAATAGGACTAAGTAATCCAACAGGACTAACGAACCCAACAGGATAACACACCCAACAGGACTAACTAACCCACCAGGACTAACTAACCCACCAGGACTAACCCAACAAGGCTAACGAACCCAACAGGACTAACGAACCCAACAGAATTAACTAACCCAAACAGGATTAACTAACCCACCAGGACTAACTAACCCAATAGGACTAACTAACCCAATAGGACTAAGTAATCCAACAGGACTAACGAACCCAACAGGATAACACACCCAATAGGACTAACTAACCCACCAGGACTAACTAACCCACCAGGACTAACCCAACAAGGCTAACGAACCCAACAGGACTAACGAACCCAACAGAATTAACTAACCCAAACAGGACTAACTAACCCACCAGGACTAGCGAGCCCACCAGGACTAACTAACCCACCAGGACTAGCGAGCCCACCAGGACTAACTAACGCACCAGGACTAACTAACCCAAACAGGACTAACTAACCCACCAAGACTAGCGAGCCCACCAGGACTAACTAACCCACCAGGACTAACTAACCCACCAGGACTAGCTAACCCACCAGGACTAACTAACCCACCAGGACTAGCGAGCCCACCGTCACACTAACCCGCCAGGACTAACTAACCCACCAGGACTAACTAACCCAAACAGGACTAACTAACCCACCAGGACTAACTAACCTAAACAGGACTAACTAACCCACCAGGACTAGCGAGCCCACCGTCACACTAACCCGCCAGGACTAACTAACGCACCAGGACTAACTAACCCAAACAGGACTAACTAACCCACCAGGACTAACTAACCCACCAGGACTAACTAACCCACCAGGACTAGCTAACCCACCAGGACTAACTAACCCACCAGGACTAACTAACCCACCAGGACTAACTAACCTAAACAGGACTAACTAACCCACCAGGACTAACTAACCCACCAGGACTAGCTAACCCACCAGGACTAGCTAACCCACCAGGACTAACTAACCCACCAGGACTAACTAACCTAAACAGGACTAACTAACCCACCAGGACTAGCTAACCCACCAGGACTAACGAACCCAACAGAATTAACTAACCCACCAGGACTAGCGAGCCCACCGTCACACTAACCCGCCAGGACTAACTAACGCACCAGGACTAACTAACCCAAACAGGACTAACTAACCCACCAGGACTAACTAACCCACCAGGACTAGCTAACCCACCAGGACTAGCTAACCCACCAGGACTAACTAACCCACCAGGACTAACTAACCTAAACAGGACTAACTAACCCACCAGGACTAACTAACCCACCAGGACTAGCTAACCCACCAGGACTAGCTAACCCACCAGGACTAACTAACCCACCAGGACTAACTAACCCACCAGGACTAACTAACCTAAACAGGACTAACTAACCCACCAGGACTAGCTAACCCACCAGGACTAACGAACCCAACAGAATTAACTAACCCACCAGGACTAGCTAACCCACCAGGACTAGCGAGCCCACCGTCACACTAACCCGCCTGGGACGCGGGGAGCCACGGGCTCCGGTCGCGCAGCTCGGGGATCTCCAAACACGGCGCCGCAGGGACAGGTTCTGACTTGATGGGACGTTACCGAACGGGGGTTCACTTTTTATCTTAAACACACCGGGTCTGAACGTGCCGAAAGCCGAGAGCCCTTGACTGACTCACAGAACGGAAGGCAGCGGGTTCTGTTTTCCATCTTACTTTTCTCCCTCCCCTGTGCTTCCCGGGCCCGCGGCCGGCGGGATGGGAACGTGCCCTTCGCCTCACCGGCCCCATCACGGTCATCGATGGGACCAGCTCCCCCTAATGTCCCTCTCCTCCCCCCCCGCCCCCCCCCCCCCCCCCCCAGTTTCAGCAGGGACTCCGTTCCCCTCGGGTCCCAGGGGACACGTACATGCGACGCGGACCTCCGATCTTCTCTGCAGCAGCGCGCCCAGCCTGTTGCGCACGGCGCAGCGGTAGGAGCCCGCGTCCAGCCACCGCAGCGCGGGGACCACGTACCTGCGGACACGGACAAGGGCGTTAGCGGCCGCCCCACAGCCCCTCGCCCCTGGCCCACACTCAGGCCCCGTCTGATCAAGAGCACCCGTGCACCCTCCCCGGAGCCGCCATTTGTTTGCAGAATCACCCCATCCACCTCCGCCCCCCCCTCCGTCCCCCCACCGGCTGAAACGCCCCCGCACACAGGTTTCCGATCGGGATTAATAAAATCGATCGTGAGGGAAACACTGCTGAGTTTTAATATTCAAAATCCCATTCTCTTCTGAGGAATGGTGCCCCTCAAATAAAAAATTAATCAGTGCTGAGAAACCAGAATAACTCTGAACAGAACACGAGGAGCCGGGGCCATGTCTGCAGATGGCCAACAAGACGGGGAGGATGAGGGGTTTGTGGTATGTGCCGACGCCAAGGGGTTAGGGGTATTGAGATTGCATTAAAACAAAGTCCAGGGGAGCGTCTGGAAGAGAAACAACACAGTCAGTCGTTGGCGCAGGTACGTGAACCCCATCAGAGCAGTGTGGTCGCTGCAGCATCACCGAACGTCTAGCACGGGCACTCACGCTGTTTCCCTTTCGGCAGGAATCCTAACTACCCCGATTCCCCGAAAATAAGACAGTGGCTTACATGCGCTGGATCTCATTTTCGGGGGGGATGCCTTATGTTACAGCGAGTAGGTCTTATTTTCGGGGGACGTCTTATTTTCGGGGAAACAGGGTAGCTGTTACAGTCTTCTGAATTTCTGTCCACGCCTGCGTACTAGTGCACACACTCAGCTCTGCTTTCAAATAACGGTGGGGGCGGGGAGGGGGCGGGGAGAAGGGGAGCGTGAGAGAGACAGACAGACAGACAGACAGACAGACAACACTGAGCGTCAGACACACGCTGTTCCATAAGCAGATCGTTAGTTGAATGCCTCACTTGGGGAAAACGCATACAAAGAAGTCGCAAGGTACTCCCACCTATTACGGGAATTTCCGGCCCAAAGTCTGTTCGCCTGACAGATGGGGACACTCATCGCAAGCCCGTGGCTGGTCAGCACACATTTTGACGCTGAGAAAAATTTCCTGGGTCTTTACAAGCGACTGCGATGGAATCTTAGCGCCGGATGCCACTAAAAACACAGGCAAGTGCTGCCTCGGTTTCAAGAGAACTCGCCAGGGAACGTCAGTCGTAGCTCAGCACCCGCCTGTCACCGGCGGCCCCGGGAGGACGCCTTGTGGAACTGCAGATGGCTGTGATCGGTCTTGGTGACTTTTCTAGTGCCTTCTATATCCTACCTAATAAAAGAGTAATTTGCAGATTGACCATCACTCCAACACACAAGAGGGCTGCCCCCACGTGGTCAAAGATTCTGCCCCCATGTGGACGCAAGATGGCCACCTCAAGATGGCCAGCAGGGGAGGGCTGTTGGGAGGTTCCAGGCCTGCAAGGGAGGGCAGTTGGGGGCAATCGAGCCTGCAGGAGAAGGCAGTTAGAGGTGACTAGGCCAGCAGAGGAGGGAAGTTGGGGGCAAACAGGCTGGCAGGGGAGCAGTTAGACATCAATTAGGCTGGCAGGGTAGTGGTTAGCGGGTGGTCAGGCTGGCAGGCAGAATCGGTTAGGGACAATCAGGGAGGCAGGCAGGTGAGGAGTTTGGAGCCAGTAGTCCTGGATTGTGAGAAGAATGTCCAAATGCAGTCAGACATCCCTCGAGGGGTCCCAGATTGGAGAGGGTGCAGGCTGGGCTAAGGGACATCCCCCGCCCCCTGTGGACGAATTTCGTGCACCGGGCCTCTAGTGTTGATATATTCAGAGATCATTTCACCTTTGCTTTTTTTAAATTTTCGAATTTAATTAGAACGAATCTGAAATGGGCTTGGTGCCTGGTATAAAAAGAGGGCCCATGTTCAATATTGTTTCCAAAGAGCTGATTTCTTTGCTCCCGGTCCTAAGGCTCATTTGAGGGTGTGGCTTTTTATGGCCACAATGGTTTAGTGCAGTGGTCGGCAAACCGAGGCTCCCGAGCCACATGCGGCTCTTTGGCCCCTGGAGTGTGGCTCTTCCCCAGAATACCACGTGCTGGCGCGCACGCACGGTACGACTGAAACTTCGTGGCCCATGTGCAGAAGTCGGTTTTCGGCTCTCGAAAGAAATGTCAATCGTTGTACTGTTGATATTTGGCTCTGGTGACTAATGAGTTTCCTCAGGAAACCCCACTGGGACTTTGCTTAAATTAGGCTAAATTCGACAACAATCAAAGGAACTTAACTTCCTACAATGTGTACATTTCCCAACGAGGGTAACACTCACTACTTTTCTTCATCACGCTGTACTCACCTATCTGTATGAAACCCCAACACGCAAACAGGCCGAACGCCGGAACGACCGAACCACCGGTCGCCATGACGTGTGCTGACCACCAGGGGGTGCGTGGGGAACATGGCGGGCGTCAGCGGCAGGGGGCGAGTGGGGAACATGGCGGGCATCGGCTGCGGCAGAATGGAGGGGCAGGTGAGCGGGGGCGCCAGACCAAGGCGGGGTGCCGGTCGCTGTCATTGGGGCGAGCCTCTGGTGGTTGCTGAAAACTCTTTGCTCCTGGGCACCGTGGTCCCGCTGGCTGCTCGCACCTGCTGCTGGAGCCGGCCCTGTTCGCACCCCTGCTGGCACCAGCCCCAATCACTCGGCGCCGTCAGCGGGCGCAAGAGGGCCAGTGCCGTCAGTGTGCGGGAGCAGGGGCAGCAGTGGGAGCGGGGCTGCCAGCAGACAGAGACTGGGGGCTGCGGGAGGGGTGGGCGGGGGCGCGAAGGATGGACCGAGTCCCGCCCCTGTGCCTATTGCAACCTCTGGCCTGCAGTTCCTTTCAAGGTGCACAAATTCGTGCACTGGGCCCCTCGTTTCTTACAAAGGTGATTTCCAGGCATTGAGTAATTTTTATTGATTTATGAAGTTTTTTATCTTTGGATACGACTTAAGAAAATGTGACTTTCCCCTTAACAATTCCTATTATTTTACTGGAATAAAAAAAAAAAACAGAGTAAACATCCATACGATTTCTATCATTGGACTGTCCTAGAGGCTGAGACAGAGGGGGGGCCAGGAGGAAGCGGGGAGCCTTTGGCTGGTAGAGCATCCAACCGCCCCCCCCCGTGACAGCGAGCGCCAGGCCCGGCTTGGAGGTACACTGCGAATACAACGGCAGAACAGCGTTTCAGCCCCACACAGAGAACCATTCAGAACACTTGTTTTGGGGGGAGGGGGGAGGGAAACACGGTTTTCTCATTCACTGTGTGGCTTCGCGGCGTGGGCACCGGTGTTCGCACGTGGAGACGGGCGGGCCTGGGAACGACGCGGCGGCCGAACTCGCCAGAACGCACCGTGCAGCTCAGCCCGGATGCCAGCCGCCAAGAAAACGCTATTTTTTTTCTAAAGCTGCAGAGTGAATTTATATCATCTCCTCTTTCCAGGGTCCGAATTTTCGTCACCGACTCCGAGTGGGAGGGTGGGGTGGGCTCCATGTCAGGCAGGAGCAGCCACCATTTACGGAAGGCACCGTGTATGTGTGTGTGTATGTGAGTGTGTGTATGTGAGTGTGTGTGTGTGTATGAGTGTGTGTGTGAGTGTGTGTGTGTGTATGTGTGTGTGAATGTGTGTGTGTGCATACGCACATGAATGTGTGTGTGTATGGGTGTGTGTGTGAATGTGTGTGTGTGAATGTGTGTGTGTGTGAACGTGTGTGTGTATGTGAGTGTGTGTATGTGAGTGTGTGTGTATGAGTGTGTGTGTGAGTGTGTGTGTGTGTATGTGTGTGTGAATGTGTGTGTGCGCACGCACATGAATGTGTGTGTGTATGGGTGTGTGTGTGAATGTGTGTGTGTGAGAGTGTGTATGTGTGTGAATGTGTGTGTGCGTACGCACATGAATGTGTGTGTGTGTGAATGTGTGTGTGTGAGAGTGTGTGTGTGTATGTGTGTGTGAATGTGTGTGTGTGAATGTGTGTGTGAATGTGTGTGTGTGTGAATGTGTGTGTATGGGTGTGTGTGTGAATGTGTGTGTGTGTGAATGTGTGTGTGTGAATGTGTGTGTGTGAATGTGTGTGTGAATGTGTGTGTGTGTGAATGTGTGTGTGTATGTGAGTGTGTGTATGTGAGTGTGTGTGTGTATGAGTGTGTGTGTGAGTGTGTGTGTGTGTACGTGTGTGTGAATGTGTGTGTGTGCGTACGCATATGAATGTGTGTGTGTATGGGTGTGTGTGTGAATGTGTGTGTGTGTGAATGTGTGTGTGTGAATGTGTGTGTGTGAATGTGTGTGTGTGAGAATGTGTGTGTGAATGTGTGTGAATGTGTGTGTGTGAATGTGTGTGTGAATGTGTGTGAATGTGTGTGTGAATGTGTGTGAATGTGTGTGTGTGAATGTGTGTGTGAATGTGTGTGAATGTGTGTGTGAATGTGTGTGAATGTGTGTGTGTGTGTGTTTGTGTATATGGGTGTATGCATGTGTGGTGTGTGTGTATATGTGTGTGAATGTGTGTGTGTATATGTGTGGTGTGTGTGTGGTGTGTGTGTGTGTGTGAGTGTGTGTGTGAGTGTGTGTGTGTATGGGTGTATGCGTGTGTGGTGTGTGTATATGTGTGTATGTGTGTATGTGTGTGGTGTGTGTGAATGTGTGTCTGTATGTGTGTCTGTGTGCGTGACTGTGTGTGTGTGTGTGTGTGGTGTGTTTATGTGTGTGTGTGAATGTGTGTGTGTGATGTGTGTATGACTGTGTGGGTGTGTGTGGTATGGGTGTGAATGTGTGTCTGTGTGTCTATGTGTGTGTACATGTGTGTATGTGTATGCATGTGTGAGTGTGTATGTGTGTGGTGTGTGTGTCTCTCTGTGTGTATATATATGTGTGAATGTTTATGTGTGTGTATATATGTGTGTATGTGTATGTGTGTGGTGTGTGTGCATATGTGTGTGGGGGGCTTAGATATATGTGTGTGTGTGTATATGTGTGTGTGTATGAGTGTATATACATGTGTGTATGTATATGTGTGTGGGGGGGCGTAGATATATGTGTGTGTATGTATGTGTGTGTGTGTGTGTGTATGGGTGTATATATATGTGTGTATGTGTGTGTGTGTATGGGTGTATACATACGTGTGTATGTATGTGTGTGTGTATGTGTGTATATATATGTGTGTATGTATGTGTGTGTATGGGTATATACATACGTGTGTATGTATGTGTGTGTGTGTATGGGTGTATATATACGTGTGTATGTATGTGTGTGTGTGTGTCTATGTGTGTGTTCAGCTCAGGACAAGGAGCCCCGGAGGTAGCGCTGGCGGCTGACGGTGCTGAGCCGGGCCAGGCGATGAGAGCGATTTGAAAACCAGCCTGAGACGTTAGACAGGTTTTATGTCTTGAGAAAAATGATGAGCAAACACGATGGATCCTTGATAACCCATCTCGGAGCTGAAGCCCTCCCCAACCGAGTGCAATCCATCACGCCGGCCGAACCGCCGCCGCAGAGACCGGCCCTGCAGCGCCCGGGAGGGGGCGGCCCGGGCGGCCCTCAGCCCGGCTCCACGCAGAACGGGCCCCGCGGGCCCAGAGCCCCCACCAGCGGGCGCGGCGCCGGGCGGCGGTCCCTCCCCCGGCCCCCGAGTCCGCACAGACTGCTCCCCGCGTCCAGAGGGCCGCGCCGAGAAAGCCGTGCCCCAGGCAGCGCTTGGCGCTTCAGAATAAAACGTCACGCTGCTGTTTCATTGTTTGTTTAGTCAGTTAAATACTAGAGGCCCGGCGCACGAAATTCGTGCACAGGAGGAGGGGGTGTCCCTCAGCCCAGCCTGCACCCTCTCCAATCTGGGACCCCTCAGGGATGACTGACTGCCCAGTAGGATCGGGCCTAAATGGGCAGTCGGACATCCTTCTCACAATCCAGGACTGCTGGCTCCCAACTACTTGCCTGCCTGCCTCCCTGATTGCCCCTGACCCCTTCCGCCTGCCAGCCTGATCACCCCCTGGCTGCCAGGGGTTCAGAGCAGGGAGGATGACTAGGTGGGCCACAGGCGATCTTTAGGGTAATGAAACTGTTCTGTCTGATACGACATTAATGGTACATTTGTCAAGACCATAAGATGTTCAACACAAAGAATGAACCCTAACGTAAACTGCAGATTTTACTTTTGTTAATAATGTGTCGATAAAGGCTCGTCAATTGTAATAAATGCATCACATTAATTTCAGATGCTAATAATAAAAGAAGCTTTAATGTGGTGTGGCCGGACCTGGGGTGGTGGCGCGGGTCCAGACCCCCTGGCCATTGGGACCCGCCGCCGCCGCCCCAGGTTTGCACAGGCCTGGAGCCCCTGCTGGCTCTGGGGCTGCGATTGGACCCCCGCCGGCCCAGTGGCTGCTTTGGCCTGCTGGCGCTACAGCGGCCCCACCCCTCACGCTGTCCCTCGCCTCAGGCACGCGCGCCTCGGCCCCGCCTCCCGCTCCTGATTGGCTGGTTGTGTAGCGAAGGTACGGTCAGATTTGTATATTACTCTTTTATTAGGTAGGATATTTTATTGATTTTTTTACAGAGAGGAAGGGAGAGGAACAGAAAGTCAGTAACATCGATGGGAGAGAAACATCGATCAGCTGCCTCCTGCCCACCCCCCACTGGAGATGTGCCAGCAACCAAGGTACATGCCCTTGACCGGAATCGAACCCGGGACCATTCAGTCCGCAGGCCGATGCTCCATCCACTGAGCCATACTGGTTTTGGCAACGCCGCTATTTTAAAGTGTCTCCAGTGGAACGTGAATGACAGAGTGGCCTGGATAGCCATGTTATCTGTTTTTCACGGCGAGCTCTAACCGATTCAGCCTCCACATGGTGTCTCTTCTGTCTTTGAAGGTGCGCATCGCACCTCCTCCTCCCCCCAGAAACATCCTCATGGAATGAGATTCACGCACGAGGGACACACATCGATCGCCCGCCCCCCTTCTCCGAAACAGAAGTGCGCACACGAGCAGCAATTTGCAGAGCGTTCCCTTCGCCCCAAAGATTGGAGGTGCCTTTTCAACACATTCCTTCTGGGTTCCATGTCCCCTGTCTGTCAAAACACAATCAGTGCGCGGCGCACTCTGAAAAACAACGACTGAACATTGAAACGTGGAGAGGAGATGTGTCTCTCGGCGAGATGGGATTGGCCGTTCTCCGTTACTTCGCATTTTTGTTGAATGGCAGGTTGGTCGCTGCCAGAATGAACGGATTAGACGGGGTTTAAAGATGAGGAGGAGGAGGCCTGACCAGGCCTGTGCACCCCGTCTGCTGGAAACGAGGGGGGGAGGGGAGGAGGGAGCACGGGGAGCAGGGTCCCGGATGTAACATCAGCCACGGGGACCTCACAGCCAAGGCTCTTTTTCTGGGGGGGGGGAAGCTAAGGGAAGGGTCTTCTGCAGAAATGTTTGGGGAATCAGCACAGGCCTCCTGTAGGGGGCGCTCCTCCTATATCAACACAGACAAGGACCGGGGGCCGAGGGAGATTCACCCCTCCTCCCCGCAATCTGTAACGGAGCCCCCGAAAGCAGGTACAGGGTGCTCCTGGAAGACTTTCTCCCCTTGTTTTAAATTCCAGACAAACCTCCGGGGAGGCCTATGCTGATGTATGCAAATGAGGGGCCTCCAAGCAGGACTGAGTGCTCCGCCTGCTGAAGCAGGGCGCCCCCTCCTGCTGCGCCTCCTGCGGGCGCCGTCCCGGCTGGGAGACCGCCCGACGCGCCAGCCTGGCCCAGGCCTGTCGGGGAGCAGAGCCGCCCGCCCGCCCGGCGGGGCCGAGGGGGCTCCGCTCCCGGAGGCAGGTTTGCAGCCAGGAGAAGTCCGTGCGGCAGGAAAGGCGCGGAGTCTCCTGAGGGCTGAGCCGCGTGTCCGGTGTGTGTGCGGCTCTGGGCGGGGAGACGGGACGGGCGGCGCCTCCCGCTTGTGACACGAGAGACGGAAGGCAGGAGCCGACAGGAGGACGCGCGGATGTGTTCTCAGCGGCTCCGGTTTGAGCACCAGCCGGTGGATAAGGAGGGCCTGGGACACAGTCCGTCTGCCACTGTCCTTGGCCACGACCTCGGGGTGCAGACGCCAGGACAGGCCGTCCACTGACAACTTCTCTTTACGAGAGATGAACGCTCTGGAGTCTTTTAAAACGTCATCCTACCTGCCTGCGGCACCAAAGCACTGCCATGTGACCTTTAGGAGACCCCTGAGGGGGGCTGTGTCATCCCGTTTTAGAGGTGACAGAGGTAAGGCCACTGGTTAGATCCTGGTCCTGAGTCCCAGACAGTCAGCTGAACAGAAGCGATTGCACCCTACTCCTCATCTGCTGGGCAAGTCGGGCCTCGTCTGGGTTCCCATGTCTGAGGCCACGGCGGTCTTGTTATGGACCACCCGCGGACGACGGCCACCAAGGAGCCAGATCAAAAATTTCAGAAGCCTTTTAACAACGAACTCGAGCCAGGCCCACGCCCACCGTCACAGCAGTGAGCAACGCGAGCCCCGAACCTCGGTAGCGAGCACTTTTTATCTCCAACGCGGGGAGATTGGGCGATTTGCGATTGGCTGGTTTAACACAAAGAAAGGTAGCACAAGGTCAGTTACAGTACAGGGAAGTGGGAAATTTTAAATGTTCTTCCCAGGCTGGTGGGCCCTGTTGACCCGGTATCTGGCCGTGCGGTGTTCTGGCAGCAGGATGTCCTCGGGCAAGGGAGGGCTGAGTGAATGTCACAGACAGCTAAAGGGGGGTTCGGTGGTGGTGTCTGGTCTGAGCACGAGGAACCACGTCCTTCTCTTCTGTCCTCCTCCCCCCTCTGAGTCTGACTGTCACAGTCTTTCTAAGGCTCCCAACAATGCCAGCCCTGAAAGCCCCAGTACAGTAACACACAGTGTGGCCAATAACACACAGTGTGGCCGGTAACTCACAGTATGGCTGATAACACACAGTGTGGCCGATAACACACAGTATGACTCACAGTGTGGCCAATAGCACACAGGGTGGCTGATAACTCACAGTGTGGCCGATAACTCACAGTGTGACTCACAGTGTGGCCAATAACACACAGTGTGAGCAATAACACACAGTGTGGCCGATAACTCACAGTGTGGCTGATAACTCACAGTGTGACTCACAGTGTGGCCAATAACACACAGTGTGGCCGATAACACACAGTGTGGCCTATAACTTACACTGTGGCCGATAACACACAGTGTGAGCGATAACACACAGTGTGGCCTATAACTCACAGTGTGGCCAATAACACACAGTGTGGCCGATAACACACAGTGTGGCCTATAACTCACAGTGTGGCCAATAACACACAGTGTGACTGATAACACACAGTGTGGCCAATAACACACAGAGTGACCGATAACTCACAGTGTGACTCACAGTGTGGCCAATAACACACAGTGTGGCCGATAACACACAGTGTGGCCTATAACTTACACTGTGGCCGATAACACACAGTGTGAGCGATAACACACAGTGTGGCCTATAACTCACAGTGTGGCCAATAACACACAGTGTGGCCGATAACTCACAGTGTGGCCTATAACTCACAGTGTGGCCAATAACACACAGTGTGACTGATAACACACAGTGTGGCCAATAACACACAGAGTGACCGATAACTCACAGTGTGACTCACAGTGTGGCCAATAACTCACAGTGTGGCCGATAACACACAGTGTGGCCGATAACACACAGTGTGGTCTATAACTCACAGTGTGGCCAATAACACACAGTGTGACTGATAACACACAGTGTGGCCAATAACACACAGAGTGACCGATAACTCACAGTGTGACTCACAGTGTGGCCAATAACTCACAGTGTGGCCGATAACTCACAGTGTGGCTGATAACTCACAGTATGACTCACAGTGTGGCCAATAACACACAGTGTGGCCGATAACTCACAGTGTGGCTGATAACTCACAGTGTGACTCACAGTGTGGCCAATAACACACAGTGTGGCCGATAACACACAGTGTGGCCTATAACTTACACTGTGGCCGATAACACACAGTGTGAGCGATAACACACAGTGTGGCCTATAACTCACAGTGTGGCCAATAACACACAGTGTGGCCGATAACACACAGTGTGGCCTATAACTCACAGTGTGGCCAATAACACACAGTGTGACTGATAACACACAGTGTGGCCAATAACACACAGAGTGACCGATAACTCACAGTGTGACTCACAGTGTGGCCAATAACACACAGTGTGGCCGATAACTCACAGTGTGGCCAATAACACACAGTGTGGCCGATAACTCACAGTGTGGCCAATAACACACAGTGTGACCGATAACTCACAGTGTGGCTGATAACTCACAGTGTGGCCAACAACACACAGTGTGACCGATAACTCAGTGTGGCCAATAACACACAGTGTGGCCAATAACACACAGTGTGACCGATAACTCACAGTGTGGCTGATAACTCACAGTGTGGCCAATAACACACAGTGTGACCGATAACTCAGTGTGGCCAATAACACACAGTGTGACCGATAACTCACAGTGTGGCCAATAACACACAGTGTGACCGATAACTCACAGTGTGGCCGATAACACACAGTGTGACCGACAACACACAGTGTGACCGATAACTCAGTGTGGCCAATAACACACAGTGTGACCGATAACTCACAGTGTGGCCAATAACACACAGTGTGGCCGATAACTCACAGTGTGGCCAATAACACACAGTGTGACTCACAGTGTGGCCAATAACACACAGTGTGGCCGATAACTCACGGTGTGGCCAATAACACACAGTGTGACCGATAACTCACAGTGTGGCCGATAACTCACAGTGTGGCCAATAACACACAGTGTGACCGATAACTCAGTGTGGCTGAGCTTTGTTAACAGGTGGCTGTGGGCCAGGCAACAGGCCTGCACACAAATCAGCACCTTGGCGGCTCCCAGTGCCGAGTGAGGGTGACCGTCCCTCTGCGGACACTGAATGAGGGGCTCGCGGCGCCTGCCTGAGGTCACCGTCACGCCAGCTGTGGGCCGGACTCACCCAGGTCTGCTCAGGGTCACCAGCTTGCCCGTGAGGATGAAGCGCTCCCAACAGCAGACCCCGACAAGGCAGGCCCGGGGACAGACCCCAACGGGGCAGGCAGGGTGTGGATAGGGGGAGGGGGACAGGCAGGCTGTGGATGTGGGGAGTAGGGGGCAGACAGGGTGTGAATAGGGGGGAGAGGGGGCAGGCAGGGTGTGAATAGGGGGGGCAGGCAGGGTGTGGATTGTGGGGGAGGGGGGCAGGCAGGGTGTGGATTGTGGGGGAGGGGGGCAGGCAGGGTGTGGATAGGGGGGGCAGACAGGGTGTGGATCTGGGGAGAATGGGACAGGCAGGCTGCGGATGTGGGGAGAAGGGGGCAGACAGGGTGTGGATAGAGGGGAGAGGGGGACAGGCAGGCTGTAGATGGGGGAGGGGGTTGGCCAGGGTGTGGATGTGGGGAGAAGGGGGCAGACAGGGTGTGGATAGAGGGGAGAGGGGGCAGGCAGGGTGTGGATTGGGGGGGGCAGGCAGGGTGTGGATTGGGGGGGCAGGCAGACTGTGGATGTGGGGAGAAGGGGGGCAGAGAGGGTGTGGATAGAGGGGAGAGGGGGCAGGCAGGGTGTGGATTGGGGGGGGGCAGACAGGGGGTGGATAGGGGGGAGGGGGACAGGCAGGCTGTGGATGTGGGGAGAAGGGGGGCAGAGAGGGGGTGGCTGCTGGCCGTCCTTACTGGAGCTCTCAGGACAGAGCGGTGGCCACGCCTCCTGGGGAGGCCCCCCTCTATCTGAGGTAACCCGGACCCCCTCTCTTGCCAGCCTCCGGGGGAGGAGGAGGACTTGCTGCTGGCGCGGCCCGGCCGCCCAGACTTCTCCGCGGGCACCGCCTGTGCGTCCTCCCAGCGGCGGCCAGTGTGGCCTCCTCACCCCGAAACGGGCTGGACGGACCCCGGGGCCACCGGCCGGCTGCGGCTTCCCGCCTGGGGGAGGCCCGGCTCAGGCATCGCTGACCTCCGGCTCCCGCCTCTGCGCCGCCTCCGGCCTGGACGCAGTCCCCCGCGTGGCTCTCAGGCCTGGCCCGGGCCAGCACCCAGGGGACCTGCTGGGGTGCAGCGCCCTCGAGGCCCCCTCCCCGGCTCCATCCCTCCCGCCCAGCTCCGCGGGCGCCGGGGGGTTTCCCCGACCTCAGAGCCGCCGACGCTCCGGGCTAGGCTTGTGTGCACGCGTGTGCCCCTCGGACAGGGCGCTGCCGGGCGGGGTGCCCGGAGAACCCGTGTGCACGCGTGTGCCCCTGGGACAGGGCGCTGCCAGGCGGGGTGCCCGGAGAACCCGTGTGCACGCGTGTGCCCCTGGTCAGGGCGCTGCGGGCGGGGTGCCCGGAGAACCCGTGTGCACGCGTGTGCCCCTCGGACAGGGCGCTGCCGGGTGGGGTGCCCGGAGAACCCGTGTGCACGCGTGTGCCCCTGGACAGGCGCTGCGGGCGGGGTGCCCGGAGAACCCGTGTGCACGCGTGTGCCCCTGGTCAGGGCGCTGCCAGGCGGGGTGCCCGGAGAACCCGTGTGCACGCGTGTGCCCCTGGGACAGGGCGCTGCCGGGCGGGGTGCCCGGAGAAGGCAGGTCCCACGCTAAGCTGCTGTGTGCTGTGTCTTTCCGGTCTGTGACTCCACGCCAGGCTCAGCTTTACAAACACGGTGCAGGCCCTCCCGAGGGTGAGCGATGCAGGCTGCACCGGAAAGTGAGCCCGTTCGACATGCATGTTCAACTCCCCTCCCTGGGGTGACACTGGCCCCCATTGTTCCCCCCCCCCATGCCACCCCGTGCTCAGGGCCAAAGCTAAACGCCCCGCACCCCACGCGGGGGTCCTCTGGGGGCCGGTACCTGTACTCGCCGCTGTAGGCGGTGACCTCGCTGTCGTTGAGCAGCCACTTGAACTCCAGGGGCCAGCTGCCCTCGGCCAGGCAGGTGAGCACCAGGCGGTTTCCCTCCAGGTGCGTCTGCGGCAGCCCCGGCTCCGTCTGGAAATACGGCACCACGTCCTCTGGGGGGTAAAGGAGAAAGAAAACGGCAGCTGAACAAAGTGAATGTGAAATGGCCTCCATCAGTGAGCGAGTCGCCTGTTTAAATCGATCAGTTATTCGCAGAGACATGCAGCCCTGTGGTCACGGCGGCAAACACACGGCGACATTTCACACGGCGACATTTCACACGGCGGCATTTCACAGCGGCATACACACGGCGACATTTCACACGGCGACATTTCACACGGTGACATTTCACACGGCGGTATTACACACGGCAGCATATACATGTCAGCATACACATGGTGGCATTACACACGGCGGCATACACACGGTGGCAAACACACGGCGGCATACACACGGTGGCAAACACACGGCGACATTTCACACGGCGGCATACACACGGCGACATTACACACGGCGACATTTCACACGGCGACATTTCACACGGCGACATTACACACGGCGACATTTCACACGGCGACATTTCACACGGCAGTATTACACACGGCAGCATATACATGTCAGCATATACATGGTGGCATTACACACGGCGACATTTCACACGGCGGCATACACACGGTGACATTTCACACGGCGGCATACACACGGCGACATTACACACGGCGGCATACACACGGCGACATTACACACGGCGACATTTCACACGGCGACATTTCACACGGCGACATTACACACGGCGACATTTCACACGGCGACATTTCACACGGCAGTATTACACACGGCAGCATATACATGTCAGCATATACATGGTGGCAAACACACGGCGACATTTCACACGGCGGCATACACACGGCGACATTACACACGGCGACATTTCACACGGCGACATTTCACACGGCGACATTACACACGGCGACATTTCACACGGCGACATTTCACACGGCGGTATTACACACGGCAGCATATACATGTCAGCATATACATGGTGGCATTTCACACGGCGACATTTCACACGGCGGTATTACACACGGCAGCATATACATGTCAGCATATACATGGTGGCATTACACACGGCGGCATACACACGGCGACATTACACACGGCGGCATATACACGGCAGCACACATGGCAGCATATACATGGTGGCCAAGACATGGGAACACCAAGGTGCCCGGGGAGGACTGGGTGGCGGAGGGTGGTCCATGCCGGTGGGACGCGGGCAGCCATAAAGGAGAAGCGGCGCCATTCACCGCCGCCCGGATGGGCCTGGAGGATGTCATCGGAGGGACGGACTCGGACAGAAAGCTCAGACCACCTGCTGTCACGCGGACGTGGGACGTAACCTGAAACCCGTGGACACACGGCCGTGGTGGCCGCCAGGGGAGGGTGGGAAGACAGGGTCCCACGGGAAGGACAGGAGATCCGACTCCGGGGGTGGCCCAAGGTGCGACATACAGCTGCTGTACCCCCGAAACATCCCCAAAACGGTGTGTTCGTGTGGACCAATGTCACCCCAAAAAACTCACTAAAACAAAAGTGGTGATGAAATAAATTGGCCTTGTTTAAAAGTAGCCGCCATGGCCATCTGACCCCCGGACGGAGCACCCGCCTGGTCCACGTGGGATTCATCACATTCCCCAGGGGCAGGCGGCCCTTTCTGCTGCACAGCCGGGAGCGGGGGGGGGGGGGGGGGGCGCGCACGCAACGAGGCACACGGGCCTCCCAGTGACAGCTGGGTCTGCACCGGGCTGAGGAGTCCACGCCCGCACATCACCCTCCGTTGCTTTGCTTTGCACAGTCACCAGCAGACCAAATGCATGCAGGATGCCGGGCGTCACCCAGCTCAGCTGGCACACAGGCCGGCAGAGTACCACGCGCGGCAACAGGAGCGGACCACCTCCAGCCACGCACGGCCCCGGAGCCAGCGAACCCCACAGAACACGGGGTGAAAGGCGCCGGACAGGAAGGAGTTCCCACACAGCTTCCACCTAAGCTTCTGGGAAGTTAAGACCAGGCCTCACTGCCTGTGGTGTGAGAGGTCAGGGTGGGCATGACCTTGGGTGTAGAGGGCCCCCAGGGAAGATACCTGAGCATTCTTTAAACCATTGTCAGCTGACTCTGAGGCGCCAGGCAGAGCCGTGTCTTGGAAACACATCCACCATGAAGGCTGGATGTGTTATCAGTACTTGCTCCAGGTGTCGGGGGGGCAGGGGGGGGGCGGAGACGGCCTTGAAATGTAGAGTCAGCCCCAGGAATGAGGGAATGAGTAGGGCCTGGGCCCACTTGTGCTCCTTTGATTCTGGGTTTGTATTTGGGCATAAATAAATGTGCTGCTGCTGGGTTTGAATTCCTATCTCTCCATCAAAGAGAACAGAGATTCCACCCAGCCCCAGCTTTTATTTCTATTTCTGTGTCCTCTACTCTTTCTTTTATTTCTCAGTCCCCAGCTCCTCTTGCTCAGAAACTGGACCCTCTCTTCTTTCCACGCTGGACGTGGAAAAGAAAGAAAAAAAACCCACACTTGGAGAGGGCGGGGCGGGGCGTAAGGGGGCTGCAGATGAAGACAGGCCAGACCTACTCTGTGTGGTTGCTTGGAGGAACTTATGTAGTGAGAACGCATATATGTGACTTGTGCAACTTTTGCACATACGCTTCAATAATTTTTAACACATTTTATAGGTTTTTCCACAGAGAGGAAGGGAGAGGGATAGAGAGCTAGAAACACCAATGAGAGAGAAACATCGATCAGCTGCCTCCTGCACCTCCCCTCCCCTCCCCCCAGTGGGGATGTGCCTGCAACCAAGGTCCACGCCCTTGACCAGAATCGAACCTGGGACCCTTAAGTCCGCAGGCCGTGGCTCCATCCACTGAGCCAAACTGGTTAGAGCTGCTTCAATAATTTAAAAACAAAAAACAAAAAAAAATAGGACCACAGGGCACTCAGCTTCTAGTTCCTGCCATCTCCAACTCCCTGCATGACGCTGATCGGGGCATGTGGGATTCTGTTTGTCCATCAGAAAAACACAGGGATTAGATGCCTGCTCACGTTTCTAATGGAACCCCAGCACACACCTGTGTCACCTGAGCCCTGTCCACTCCCCCGGCCTCCTCCCCGCCCTCACACGGTCGCTCCGCCGCTCGGCTTTTTCCTCCGAAGCCAGGACAGCCCGTCACACCCCGGCCTTCCCGCTGAGCTTTCCCATCCCGACACCCCTCCCCAAACAGGAAGATTTCACTGGTCACTGAGCACACGCAGTGGCCCAGAGCTAAGAGCTCAGTCCAGTCGGCTCCTCAGATCAGACCAAGCGCCCAGGCTCTGGGGCCAGCGCTGCTGTGGGCGGTACAAAGGCTAGACACCTAGCAGGTGGCGGTGGGGACGGGCGCCGGGGAGCCGGGCCAGCCGCAGCCGGTCTCCAGGCCATCCCCGGTGATGTTCAGTGGCTCACACTTCACGTCCACACGGTCTCGTGGGAATAATAAGTTACATGATGGCCCACGTCCAGTGGTCGGCAAACTCATGAGTCAACAGAGCTGGGTATCAACAGGACAGCGACGGAAATTTCTTTGGAGAGCCAGATTTTTTAAACTTAAACTTCGTCAACACAGACTCCTCCAGGCCAAAAACCGACTTCTGCGCATGGGCCACCTGGTTTCAGTCGCGCTGTACATCCACGCCCGCATGTGGGATTTTGTGGAAGAGCCACACACAAGGGGCCAAAGAGCTGCAAGTGGCTTGTGAGCCGTGGTTTGCCCGCCACTGCCCTAGTCACAGGCCATTGTGAATAGTACTGTCAATTGTATTGTAACGAGTGGCCAGTGCATGGATTCGTGCACTTTGAAAGGAAGTGGGGCCGCACTCCCTCCTTTCTGCTTCCAGGGTGCATCGCCCGAGAACTGCCACTGCCAATCACCGCAGCTTGGCAGCCCCTGCGTTGAGCGTCTGCCCCCTCGTGGTCAGTGGGCATCATATTTACCGGTCGATCGGACGGTCACTTAGCCTTTTATATATATAGATGCTGATTCGCTCTTACTCTAGAACAGGGGTGAGAAGTCATTGGGTCTGGCCCCGCCCAGGTCATTAGGGGTGAGTTATTAAATGTTTGATCAAATAGAGCAACAGGCTAATTTTTACGTTGATAATATTACGGCCCTTGAACAATGCCATCCATGCACGATGGTCGCCGCAGATAAAAGGTCCCCACCCCGACGCTAGAGGGACAGAAGGCAGTCTGGACAGAGCGGCCCCTAACGCTCGTTCTGGCCGCTCCAAGGAGGGCGTGTCAGGAGGGACCCCGAGGTGCGAGCCAACCCGGCGGGAGGCCAGGCCGGGGGCCAGGGAACGCTCTGGAGGGTGATGAGGGTCAGGGCGAGGAAGTCGGAGAGGCTGTGGTGGTGGAGAGAAACAGCTGCTTTCAACACTGGTTAGGGGGCAAGAACAGGCAGCGATGGACTGAAGGTGGGGGTGAGGGAGAAGGGGGGTCAGGAGGACTGGAGATCTCTGACCCGCCTAACTCTCTGTTCGATAAACACACTGATTCTGCAGCCAGCCCTGGACGTGGACGGGAGTCAGACAGGGACTGGCCCCTCAGAGATCACAGTCTGGGTCTGAGGCAAGCAGGGGTGTGAGGCAGGAGGGGTGAGGCAGGAGGGGTCTGAGGCAGGAGGGGTCTGACACAGGAGGGGTCTGAGGCAGGAGGGGTGTGAGGCAGGAGGGGTCTGAGGCAGGAGGGGTGAGGCAGGAGGGGTGTGGGGCAGGAGGGGTGTGGGGCAGCAGGGGTCTGAGGCAGGAGGGGTGTGAAGCATGAGGTGTGAGGCGTGAGACGTTGCTGCTGAGATGTATAACTTGGCCTGACCCAGGGGCCCTTGCTTCTGCCGCACATCACGTGTTCCAAGCCCTCACATGTGTTTATAGGTTTGGAGTCACCACCATATATATATTTTATTGGTTTTCCACAGAGAGGAAGGGCGAGGAATAGAAAGTCAGAAACATCGATTGAGAGAGAAACATCCATCAGCTGCCTCTTGCACGCCCCCCACTGGGGATGTGCCCGCAGCCAAGGTACATGCCCTTGACCAGTATCAAACCCGGGACGCTTCACTCCGCAGGCCGACGCTCTATCCACCGAGCCACACCGGTTTCGGTATATCTATTTTATTGTCCAATCTCGCCGTTTGCTATGGACTCAGCGGAGTCACCCCCTCGCATGACCCGAGCCGCGTAATAAAGCAGAACTGCAACGGCCGTAGCTTTGATGCCTTGGGGCCGACAGCACAACAGGCTTGATGGATGTCCCGCCATCTGCACTCCACTTGACGACAGAACGAGAAATGTCACCTCCTGTGGCTGCAGTGTCCTACAAGACCAAGTCCGAGGAAATACGCCTTTTTGAAGGAAACCCGCTTCGAGGTAGACACGCATGAACTTGGACTTGGTTTCACAGCTGACAGGGCACCGTCCAAGTAACACGATGCGGTGGTTTGAACGTGAGCGACACCGTGGCCCATGCTTCCCCAGAACACGCGGCTCGCTAAGCAGGCCTGTGTGTGGGGACACAGCGCTGGGCACCGGGACCTGACTGGAGACCTCGTCACAGAGGACAGCGGCACCGGGCCGCAGGCAAGAGCTCTGTGGTGCCGGCCACTGTGGTCTTCAGGCTGGAGCAGGTGCTGACACTCACACGAGGAGGAAGGTGGAATCGTACGTGTCCACGTTGAAATCATGACCACAGGAGTCGTTACGGAGATTAGCCAGTGTACCCAGTGACAGTCTGTTGGGGTTTCCTCTCCTCTCCACGACCAGCGTGGAGAGAGAGAAGGAGGGTCCAGTGACTGAGTACAGGGGCTGGGGACTGAGAAAATAATAGGGAAGACCAGACGACACAGAAGTAGAAATAAAGCTGGGGCCGGGTGGAATCTCTGCTGGCTGATGGAGAGACAGGGAATCCCAACCCAAATGCAGCGTGTTTATTTATACCAAAATAAAAAGGGGCTTCACAGGAAAAGACTTAAAGTCAAAGGAGCGTGAGTGGGCCCAGGCCCCACTCATTCCCTCGTTCCCGGGGCTCCGCTAAATCCACATTTCAAGGGCCCTCCTCCCGACACCTGGAGCAAGTTAACGTCAGTACTGATAACGCATTCAGCCTTTTTGGTGGATGCGTTTCCAAGATGTAGCTTTGCCTGGCGCCTCGGGTTCAGCTGACGCCGATTTAAAGAATGCTCAGGTGCCTTCCCTGGGGGCCGGCCCTCCACAACAGTCCTCTCTCCAAATCCAGCCCTGTGAGTCACAGAAGCAAACAGAGGGTCCTGCAATTAAAGAGGGATCGCGGCAGCAAAACGCAAAGCGGAGACCAGAGACAAGAGGGTTAGTGTGCGGGGGTGCGGGCCCTGGGAAAACGTGGGGTCTCTGTGCACCATCACCGGCTCAGGAAGAAGTCTGGAGGTGATGGAGTTCTTTCTGAGATGTCAGCAGACCCTGACCTGGGGAAAGGCCAGAGGGGTCCCCAGCTGCTCTTTGAGGCACAGTGTGTGTGCGTGTATGTGTGTGCGTGCGTGCATGCACACGTGTGTGTGCCTGTGTGTGCGCGCACGCGAACACGTACACTCGCCTTCCCCCATAATAATGAAAAGCTCTCCCTTCCTTGGGAGAAATAAGCAGCGACGAACTCTGCTTCTGTATTCTTACGGTGATCATTATAAGACCCTGGGATGAATTACTAAGGAAAACGGTGACATTTCCATTTTCACAATCTTTTAAATGGAACATAAATCACCGATGAGAGAGAGAGGCTCGTGCGTCTGGCTAACGCAGATTTAAGGTCCATCCAGAGGAGAGGGATGGACTTAATGTGCTCTCCAGACAACATTATGATTTTATGAAGCAGAAGCTGCTCTCCTAAATGGACTCCGAAGGCTTCGCGCTGGTGACGTGAATACATTGAACTTTCCTGTCCAGCGCGATCGCCTGCCCATCTGGGAAGGGACCACGAATGGCCGGCGAGGGGCAGCCGGGGGACAGGAGCTGGGAGGAGGCGTGTGGCTTCCTGCCCTCCCCCCCCCGCCCCCCCGCAGGGTGGCCCGTGGTGGGGTAACTACCTGGATCACCATGGAAACTGGAGACTCGGCCGCCAGAAACCCGCTGCTGGCAGGAGAGCGGAGTCAGCCCTGGAGGCCTGCTCTGCGGCCGCAGCCAGAGCAGTGTCCTCGGCCTTCCGAATGCCACGGCCCTTTCGCGTGGCTCCCCGTGTTGTGCTGACCCCCAGCCGTAAAACTATTTTCGTTGCTGCTTCATAACTGTCATGTTGCTACTCTGGTGAATCGTCATGTGAATATCTGTTTCCCGATGGTCTCAGGGGGACCCTGCTGGCGGCTCTCGGCCTGTGGGCTGCTGTGGAGCCTAAGGCCATCGGGAAGCACAGATGCTTACAGTTCCTAACAGGGGCAGGATTACGGTTATGAAGCAGCACAAAAATAGTCTTATGGCTGGGGGCCACCACATCGTGAGGGACTGCATGAAAGGGGCGCGGCCCGAGGAAGGGTGAGAACCACTGAACTAGATGCTTGCGGCCCAGCTCCCAGCATCTGGGCACTGGCTCCCCCTCCTCCTCCGTCTTAAAGCAACGGCGGATAAAGAAAGACGAGCCCGCCTCTGCTCACCGAGGGCGCCCCCAGACCGCAGCCCAGAGGTCCAGAGGGGAGGCGCCTGTCACCGGGAGGAAGCAGGGGGGCACGTTCCCTGATCTCCCCCAGGCCTCCTCCGGCAGGGGTTTGGGGGCGAAGTGGCTCCTCCGTGGTTTGCCCTGGGTCTCTGGATCTGAGGCCAGCAGGGGGGTCCCCAGGTCCCCATCCCCCGGCACTGGGCGCAGCTGGCATGTCTCTGGCTGGGACGTCACACCGGTCATGTCTGTCTTCTCGGGATCGATGCAGTTAACCCCGTGTTTAAGGGGCTCACAGGGTTAACCCTCCCTCCCGGCTTTCCCCGCGCTCAGCCTGCGGGGGGCGGTGGGGGTGGGCGGCTGTGGTCCTGCCGGCTCCTCACCGCCGGTTAGATTCACGGCAAGAGGGGAGGCAGGAGACGGTGCGACTCCTCCAAACCGCCAGGAGCCCCCCGCTCGCCTGCCGACAGCGTCTGTCAAACGGAACGCACCGCCTCGCCGCCTCTGCGGTCCGCGGTGAAAGAGTGTGGCCAACCGAAGCAGGAGGGGGATCTCGGGAGCAGCCCCCATTTTTCCTGACTGCGGTTCAATGTTTCTTTCAAATCACCCCGAAAACCCAGCTCCGATGAAATCCCGGCCGGCGCCCGGAGAGCCAAGCTCGGTGTCATGGGCCTCTCCGCCGCCAAGAGGCTCCTGTGAGCTGATGTCACGGGCGCACCTGGGACAGAAGCAGAAGTGGGGGTCCCCAGGGGGAGGCTGCACTCCAGACCCGGGCGGGGCACCGGGAGAGGAGCCCCCGAAGGACATCCAAGGTCGCCGAGACAGGCCAGATGGGTTTGACACAGTCACAGACCATGAGGTGTCCCACAAAAGGAGTCGGGGGCTCAGGCTCCTGGGATCACTCCTGCCTCCGGCCCCGGCTCTGCCCGGAGGAGCGGGGGGTGGGGGGGCGCCCCACCTCCTGCGCTCGGGGTCCCCGTGGACAAACAGGGGGACCAGCGTCTGGGGAGCAGCGGCTCTTAGGCTTTCCGGCACCGGGCCCCTTTCCGGCGTCGGAGGAATTACTGACAGGCCAGTGCCGGGCTTGGAGCTGCCTCTCCCCCCATTGGGTCAGAATGGAAGAGAGAACTCTGACAACGTTTCATTTTAAAGAATAACAACGTTAAAATCGTATGTTATCACAAAGCGGGTGGTTAGGAAAACAGCAACCTTCTCTCGCCCAGGACAAACCGAAAAGAACGGCCCGTCGGTAGCCAAGTAAAAGCGCTTCAGTTTTTTTATTTCCACATTCCTTCTCTGCCTGGCGTCACCAAAGAGAATCGATTCCCGTCTACGCGTCTGCGTTTAATCTTTGCGACTGCGCTGCTGTGGTTGAGGATATGAGGTAAACTAGAGGCCTGGTGCACAAAAGTCGTGCACAGGAGGGGAGGCGGGGGGGCGGGGAAGGTGCACCCCTCAACCCAGCCTGCACTATCTCCAATCTGGGATTCCTTGAGGGGTGTCCGACTGCCCATTTAGGCCCAATCCCACCGGGCCTAAATGGGCAGTTGGATTCCCTCTCGCAATCCAGGACTGCTGGCTCCCAACAGCTCGCCTGCCTGCCTGCCCCTAACCACTTCTGCCTGCCGGCTGATTACCCCATAACCACTTCCCTGTCAGCCTAACTGTTCTCCTGCTGGCCCTCTTCACCCTAACTGCCTCCCCTGCCAGCCTGGTTGCTCCCAACTGCCCTCCCCCTGCCAGCCATCTTTGACCACACGGGGGTGGCCATCTTATCTGTTCGATTCCGGTCCAAGGCACATACCTAGGTTGCAGGCGTGGCCGGTCCCGTGGCCCTAACGTGTGACCGCCAGGGGGCCCGGCCGCGCCGTGTCGGCGCACGGAGCAGAGGAAGGAGGATTCCCGTGACACGAGGCGGGCGCCTCGCCGGAGGCTGACAGCGGGAGCAGTCATGGCAGCCCCCGAAGCTGGGGACACCCAGGGCGGAGGACAGCCGGCTTGCGTGCGGGCGCCGCTCTCGGAAGCTAAAACCCGGGGACCCTCCCCTGGCCGGGGGGCCGCCCGGGCTGGGACAGTGAAGACGAACCGGGGGAGAAGCATCACAGGAAGCGTCTTCCGCGTTTCCCTCGACAGACGGACAGGGTTCTACGAGGAGGGCTGAGCGCGTGCAGAGTCCGCTGGCCCCGGGGACGGCAGTTTGAGGCAGGGCCTGACCCCGGGCCAGCGCCCTTGGGGGGGAGGTGTCCATGGGAATGTCTCCGGGCATCCCCTCCCACGAGCGGGCAGGGCGGAGGAGGAAATGAGAGGGCAGGTGCCCTTTGCCAGCCCCGAGGAGCGGAGGGAGGAGCGTTCCTTCCTGAGGATGTTCTTCGCGCCCCAAAATAGGCCTTCCCTTGTGGGGACCCCTTTCCCATCCCGAGTGATTCAGGGTCCCTGGTTCAGGGTTCGGGTTCTGGAGAAGGCCGCACACAAATGAATAAAGAGACTCAGAAAAACATTAATTTGGGAAATGGGGGCCAGGCGGGAGTCCAACTGTAGTGGACGGAATACTGCTCGCTCTGGCTTCACCATCCCTTTAATTAAGATTAAGATCATAAGATACACCCGCATCCCCCAGCCCGGAAACACCAGTAAAAGCCAATCAGTGAATCTATTAGGACTGACAGGTGGGGCTGCTCCAACCACCAACATCCCAGTGACCAGCTCTGACCCCTCAGAGCAGTCAGGTGGACCAGCCTCCCGGACTCCCCGTCCACGGCTCTCCGTCATCAAAACAATGACCGGCTTCCGGCCTGCCCTGAACCAGCTCTTTAAACGGCACCTGGGCCCTGCCTGTGGCCACAGCTGCTGGGCCAGCTGGAGGCTCCGGGCAGGAAGGCAGCCGTCTCTGCGGCCCCCGGGGCAAGGCAGCAGTCTTCGGGGTGACCTACCTGTTCCCAGGTGCACTCTAAGCACCCCTCCCCAGGTGAGGCAGCGGTCTTGGGGTGAACTACCTGTTCCCAGGTGCACTCTAAGCACCCCTCCCCAGGTGAGGCAGCAGTCTTGGGGTGAACTACCTGTTCCCAGGTGCACTCTAAGCACCCCTCCCCAGGTGAGGCAGCGGTCTTGGGGTGAACTACCTGTTCCCAGGTGCATTCTCAGCCCGACCCCCGCAAGGCGGGAGCGGAGGAGGCAGAGGGCAGCCTCCAGATCACTGCCCCCAGCCCCGCTCACCTCCCCGCACGGCGAGCCGTGGGAAGGCATTACAAAGCCAGCCCGGGCGCTGCAGACCCGCACACACACGCTCTCCCGCAGTCAGTAAACGTGTGAGACACAATCGGCGGTCTGGGGCTGCGATTTAGCCGAGTTCTGCGCTGCTGAAAGCGGTGACTTTCCCCAAACAGGGCCCGCAGCGGGAGCCACAGCGGGAGCCGCAGGCCGTCACTGCTGAGCGCCGCACAGGGCGTGCGGGGGCTGCGGGCCGGGCTCTGAAAGGCAATAAGCAAACAGGATGGCACCCCGCCAGCGACACACACACACACACGCACACACACGCGCACACACGCACACACACGCACACACACACACGCACAGCCTCCGGGCGGGACGGCCAGGGGCCAGAGGAGGACAGGAGGGGGTTACAGTTGCGGGGACTCTTCCTTAAACGACTGACAACCGAAGGCAGTTTCTCCGCGGGGCCAGGCGTGGCTCTCGGACTCGCCTCCTGCAGGGACCCTGTGGCTCTGACCCTTTCGAAGTGAGAGCGGCTGGCAGTTCTGTTTTTAATGCACGCTACATGGCGGACATTTTATAGTGAGACATCATTTCGATTTCAAACTGGTGGGTGATTCCTGTAATGACTTGAGGAGCTTCAAGGAAATAAATTATCAGCAGGTGGGCAGTTGAATAGGAAGAAATTCCTCACTCCACAGGCAGTAATCGGCTGAATTGCTTCCCTGGCTCCTTCCAAAAATAGCGCCCACAGGCCTCGGCGGTGTGAAAACTGTGACTTCCGCTGAGGGCAGACGCGGGCGCTCATTTCTGGGGGGCCCGCAGCCGGCGTGACCCGGTCAGGCCCTCAGACGGGGGCTGGGAATGCAGGGGGTCAGGCCCTCAGGGGCTGGGAATGCAGGGGGTCAGGCCCTCAGGGGCTGGGAATGCAGGGGGTCAGGCCCTCAGGGGCTGGGAATGCAGGGGGTCAGGCCCTCGGACAGGGGCTGGGAATGCAGGGGGTCAGGCCCTCAGACGGGGCTGGGAATGCAGGTGGATCGGTGCCTCCACACCTGGGCCGGCTCCTGGCTGACCCCCGACCCTACGGAGGTTTGAGAGGCTCGGATTTCAATGTTCTTCTCCTCTGTATAACCTCCGTGAACATTTAAAAATGAGCTTCAAGTGTGAAACACAACAAGAAAACATGTACATCCTAGTATGTGAATGTGCACGCACACATATACATACACGCAGACACACTCTCACACACACAGCACACTCTCATCCACACACATACTCATACAATCACACACTCATGCACACACATGCACACTCACACTCTCATACACTCACACACATGCTCACATACACATACTCTCACACACACTCACATGTGTACACACATACTCATTTACACACACGTGCACACATACACACAAACACACATTCTCCCACACACTCATTCTCACACACACATTCTCACAAACACACACACACACTCACATTCTCCTATACTCACATTCTCCTACACTCATTCTCACACACTCACACTCAGATTCTCACACACATATACACACATACACACACTCATTCTCACATACATACACACACACACATTCTCACACACTCATTCTACACTCACATCCTCACACACACTCACACATGTGCCATATAAACACACATTCACACACACACATTCTCACACACTCATTCTACACTCACATCCTCACACACACTCACACATGTGCCATATAAACACACATTCACACACACACATTCTCACACACATACTCATTCTCACACACATACACACTCATTCTCACACACATACACACTCATTCTCACACACATACACACTCACATTCTCCTACACTCACATTCACACACACACACGTGTGCCACATAAACACACACACACACTCACACTCAGATTCTCACACACATATACACACATACACACACTCATTCTCACACACATACACACACACACTCACATTCTCCTACACTCACATTCACACACACACACGTGTGCCACATAAACACACACACACACACACTCACACACACATTCTCACACACACTCACACATGTGCCATATAAACACATTCACATACACACACACACACTCACATTCTCACACACATACTCATTCTCACACACATACACACTCATTCTCACGTACACACACACATTCTCCTACACTCAGATTCTCACACACACACACGTGTGCCACATAAACACACACACACACACACTCACACACACATTCTCACACACACTCACATGCTCACACACTCATCCCCCCCAAATGACCACACAGAGGCGGTGGCCTCCGCAGCGGCCGTGCTGACAGTCCCCGCCCCACGCCCGGGCCCAGCACACCCTGCGGATTCTCCCCGGGGACACCCCCAGGCACCCGGGCCCCTCCCCGGCGCAGGCGGCCTGCGGGGCTGCGGGGCCTCCCTGCACGCCCGGAGGGGCAGCGGCCAAGGTATCTCTCTCCTGACGGTCAGAGCGGCCACGGCCACGGCTGCGGGCAGACACACGGAGGACGTCCGGGAAGGAATGAATCACCGCAAGGCCTCCCCCGGGGGGCCCCGGCCCGCCCACGTCCAGCAGGCCGTGCCTGCAGGCTCGGAGCCGGTTAGAGGGCTGCGGGAGGCTTGAGAGCCGAGGTCCTGGCACTCAGCCCGGGGGCGTGCCAGAGGCAGGGTGACCAGTGGCGGCTCCCCACGGCCGGGCGCCTGAAAGGCGAGAGCCACACTCCCATCGCCGCGGGCTGGCCGGCTGCCTCCTGCAGAGTGCGCGCTCCCGAGTCATCACGTTCAAGGGCGATCACGTAGGCAGACACCACCAGACAGAGTCAGAACCACGGCACCGGAACCGGCCTGACCTTCGGACGCATCGCAGTCTCCTGGGGTCGGATCAGAGGCTGCTGGAGGCCCCGGCCGGGCCACGGACCCTGGGGGGGGGGGGGCATCCGGAGCCAGGCCCGGCCTCGGGGTTTCCCGTTCCCTCCCGCTCCTTGTGCGGCTCCGGGGACACAGAGGAGCTGAGCGTGCACTCTCAGTCCCTGAAGCTGGTGATCTTCCCGAAAATACGTTTATCATTCCGATGTTTATTGGCAGACCTCGGTTGCATAAAGCAGGAAATTACTGTGATTTTGTGATTTGAAACTTATTAGCGTTCATTTTTTAGACACCAAACAGAATATTTTAAACCGGCAATTTGCTTCTGGTCCTGCTTATCTCATTATGTCTATGATGCATTTAAAAATAACAAGCCCTGTCCTACCGAGTGTTGTCGTCCAGTCTGCCCACAATCGGCCGCTCCGTTGTACTCTGTCTATGCAGTGGTTGGCAAACTCATCAGTCCACAGAGCCAAATATCAACAGGACAACGATTGAGGTGTCTTTTGAGAGTCACATTTTTTAAACTTCTTTTAAACACAAGTGGCCCGGTGCACGAAATCCGTGCACGGAGGGGGTTCCCTGAGCCCAGCCTGCACCTGCTCCAATCGGACCCCTTCGGGGATGTGTGACCCCTAACCACCTCTGCCTACCTGCCTGATCATCCCGAAGTGCTCCCCTGCTGGCCTGATTGCTCCTAACTGCCTCTGCCTTGCCCCACACCTGGGACCCAGGCTTCCCTCCCTCTGGCCAGCTATAGGCACCCAAGACCTGGGCCAACTTCACTCAGGCCGGCCGCAGCCACAGGCAGCCACAGGCAGCCACAGGCACCCAGGACCACAGGGCATGCTGCCTAACCCCAGGGCCAGAAAGGGCCCCAGCCCCTCTATGTGCCTGCCTACTACTCTATGTGCAAGTCCCACTACTCTGACTGCCGTGGTGTAAAGAACTTTACCATATATGTTCTCCCCAGCCTCCTGGGGAGAGGGCGTGAGCTGAGAAACTGGAGATGCTACAGCCCCAGGGCCATTTTACCAATGGGCACATTGTCATTTTCAGATCTAGATTTGAGATAATCCCTCAAACCGCTATATTTTTCAACTCTCAACTTAGATTGGTTTGCTTTAATAAAATTTATCTGATTGGCCTCCATTTTTTAATACAAATCCATAATAAATTGTTAACTTTCCTGCATTTAAAATAGGATTGAACGTGTCCCTCACAGAGAGATGAAATCCATAATACTGCATTTGGGTGACTCGTGTTCTTACATTTTGTCTAGTATTATTGTTGAGTACATTGTTGTTTCTGAGTCTTAATGCAATATCTGTTCCCCAACCTTTTTCACCATATGGAAAAAGAACAGGATATGTCATTGCATCTAACGTGGGAAACAGGATACTGATTCGTTTCACTTTAGTGCCATTTGGATTATTGGGATCTGGTTTACAATGAATGAGCAAGTCCCTTTCACAAGGAGGTTCTCCAACTTCGTTTCTGAATATGACAGCAACCTCGGTTACACGGGGAGAATTATATCTACCTGGGTCACTATTACGATCATATTTAATTGCCATAGTTACTTCCGTGGGAGCTATACCTTTTGCTGCTGCTTCAGAGTGGGCTTCCTTTTCTACCTCACGTAGCATCTTGTATGATTTTGTTAATTCATTTATTTCATGCATGAGGCTGTTGATTATGAGTCTTTCTGAGCAGGCCTGGTTTGCTGGGATTGCTAATCTTTTACGGGTAGCTTCGGCTGTATCCAAAATATAGAGGTGAGCAAACTTCAACAGTTTTTCTTTGGACATAGTCCCACCTGTCTATTGCCACGTTCTGAGATAGAGGAGAATGACAGGCCTTTCAGGAGTGTGACCAAAGGCTGATTTGGACAGATTCTGTGGGGGTGGGACTTCCGCCTCCCTGTTGTCAGTTTCAGCCGGGATGCTGAAGCTGGGGCTCGGGGGCCTTCCCTCTGGCAGTTGCCTTCCGTTTTTGCTGGCAAACAGCTGAAGCTACACGTAATATTAGCAATGCAGGGGCCTCATTATATGCAGCTGCGGTGAGTTCGTGCAGCCGCCCCCGCTGCCGCCGCCCGCCCGCCGCTACCGCTCCCGCCGCCACCCCTCCCGCCGCCGTTCTCAGCGCCCCGGGGCCTCAGTTGACTCAGCTGTGGTGAATTCAGGCCGCTGTCGCTGCCATCGCTTGGTCTCGCGCCCCGGCCCGGCGCTCACGCCTCTCCACCCCACCCCTTGCTCCGACTGGCTGGTAGCATAGCCAGTCAGGAGCCAAGGTACGGTCACATTTGCATGTTACTCTTTTATTAGATAGGAAGGACAGACCCTCCCAGGCCGTGGTATTTTGTAGAAGAGCCAGACTCAAGGGGCCAAAGAGCCACTTGTGGCTCGCGAGCTGCAGTTTGCTGACCACTGTTCTACAGCATTACTTACTCACGCGCACTCAAAAGAAAGGCTATGGGAAGGAGGTGAGAAGTCTAGTCCACCTCTTTACTTCAACCCAGCGAGGATTCCAGGCAGACCACGTTTCTACTTCAAACGCCGGGAAACCGAATGTGACGGGAGGTCCCAGCGCAGGGCAGAGCCACCGGGCCCTCACGGTCTGGCGCGGCCTCCACGGCATGCAGCAAGCCGTGTGTCCCTCTCAGCTCTCCACTCTGTGTGCCCAGTCCCCCCACAGCTACCCTGACTCTCCGTCAATTCACGTCCCCACCCATCCCTCCTGGGTCCCTGGCCCAGTGCCCCGGGCGATCGGTGCTGGCTGAGAGGAGACAGTGATGAGCACATATGAGTCTGGACCAGCTGAGGATTCCCATTCTCGGTATCCGGCCTATCGCCAACAGAATGCCTATCAGTCCTATCGCCAACAGAGTGCCTATATGTCCTATCCCCAACAGAGTGTCTATCCGTCCTATCGCCAACAGAGTGCCTATCCATCCTATCCCCAACAGAGTGCCTATATGTCCTATCGCCAACAGAGTGCCTATCCGTCCTATCTCCAACAGAGGGCCTATCCATCCTATCCCCAACAGAGTGCCTATATGTCCTATCCCCAACAGAGTGTCTATCCGTCCTATCGCCAACAGAGTGCCTATCCATCCTATCCCCAACAGAGTGCCTATATGTCCTATCGCCAACAGAGTGCCTATCCGTCCTATCTCCAACAGAGGGCCTATATGTCCTATCGCCAACAGAGTGCCTATCCGTCCTATCCCCAACAGAGTGCCTATCCGTCCTATCCCCAACAGAGTGCCTATCCGGCCTATCGCCAACAGACTGTCTATCCGTCCTATCGCCAACAGAGTGCCTATCCGTCCTATCGCCAACAGACTGTCTATCCGTCCTATCGCCAACAGAGTGCCTATCCGTCCTATCCCCAACAGAGTGTCTATCCATCTTATCCCCAACAGAGTGCCTATATGTCCTATCGCCAACAGACTGTCTATCCGGCCTATCCCCAACAGAGTGCCTATATGTCCTATCGCCAACAGAGTGCCTATCCGTCCTATCCCCAACAGAGTGCCTATCCGTCCTATCCCCAACAGAGTGTCTATCCATCTTATCCCCAACAGAGTGCCTATCCGTCCTATCCCCAACAGAGTGCCTGTCCGTCCTATCCCCAACAGAGTGCCTATCCGTCCTATCCCCAACAGAGTGCCTATATGTCCTATCCCCAACAGAGTGCCTATCCGTCCTATCCCCAACAGAGTGCCTATCCGGCCTATCCCCAACAGAGTGTCTATCCGGCCTATCCCCAACAGAGTGCCTATCCGTCCTATCCCCAACAGAGTGCCTATCCGTCCTATCGCCAACAGAGTGTCTATATGTCCTATCCCCAATAGAGTGTCTATCCGTCTTATCCCCAACAGAGTGCCTATCCGTCCTATCCCCAACAGATTGTCTATCCGGCCTATCCCCAACAGAGTGCCTGTCCGTCCTATCCCCAACAGAGTGCCTATCCGTCCTATCCCCAACAGACTGTCTATCCGTCCTATCGCCAATAGAGTGCCTGTCCGTCCTATCCCCAACAGAGTGCCTATCCGTCCTATCCCCAACAGACTGTCTATCCGTCCTATCGCCAATAGAGTGCCTGTCCGTCCTATGGCCAATAGGGTGCCTATTCCAGACCCCGCCCTGTAAGTTAGGGCACGCAGTCCTCAGAAACCCGCAGCCTCAGCGGCAACACTACAACAGATGTGGAAGCTGGAGGAGGACACTCAGGCCGTAGGGACGGTGCAGGCAAACACCCACCTGGGGTCACGTGTCTGTATCCCGGGCCTCAGTTCCCTTGTTGGTTAAACGGGGTGACAATTCCACCCCGAGACGTCGATCTCTGTGCAGCTCTCAGCAAACCCTAGTACCAGCTCCTGCCTCACATCGGATTCCATTCCAGGTGTCAGAGAAGGAAGCTTCCTCTGTGTAAGTGACGGCGTCCGAACCACTCCGACAGCAGGAGCGTGCGACACGCCCCGCAGAGAGAGGAGCGAACGGGGTACACAGCGGAGTCTCTGACTCGCTCCCGGGATCGTCCCCAGCCGTGACCCAGAGGAGCCTGCTTGGGCCTCCGCTCCTCGCGGCCGACAGACACTTCGCTCCGAACGGAGTGGGGACGGAGTGGGGGCTCATTAACTGGCACCGATGCTGAAAAAGCCGGTCAACTTACAATGGATCATTCCCCCCGGGCCGTCCCAAAGGCTTGGGAGGAAATGGCTTTGCTCCACTCTCTGTGCTAGGGATCTGAGGCTCTCCATTTGGCTGCTGACCCCCAAGAGTGGTCCTCCCGGTCCCGGCGGGGGGGTCCCTGCTGACAGCGACCTCAGCCCGCGGTGGGGGCGACCACAGGCCCTCCTCTCTGCCCTCTCCTGCCCACGACCCCATCCGGACGTTTCCGAGCCTGGCCCAGGCGGTCAGGACACCCCTCCGGCCTGCTCTGGCTTCTGTCCGAGGGGGCCCTCCCGGGCAGGCCCCCCATGTCAGCCCCACCTGACCCAGCACAGCAGTCTCTCTCTGCCCCTCCCCTGACCTGACCGCCCAGAGCTCCCGCTCCTGCAGAACAGAGGGCCACCAGGTCACTTCGGCGGCCTCTTGGCTGTCTCCCCCAGTCCAGCCCGTGGAGTAGGAACAGTTCCCAGACAAATCTACCCCCGCCCCGCCCCGGGCCACAGCCACCCGCTGCTGCTCTGGCCACCTTCCCTTTTCCTCCCCTCCCCTCCCGCACCCCAGAGACCAAGGGACCCCTCCCCTCCCGCACCCCGCAGATCACAGATCCCGCCCCTCCCGCACCGGGGGATTGTGGGACCCCTCCCCTCCGAACCCCGGGGATCACCGGACTCCTCTCCTCCCGCACTCCTGGGATTGCGGGACCCCTCCCCTCCCGCACCCCTGGGATCGCCGGACCCCTCCCCTCCCACACCCCGAGGATCACGGGACCCCTCCCCTCCCGCACCCCAGGGACTGCGGGACCCCTCCCCTCCCGCACCCCGGGGATCGCCGGACCCCTCCCCTCCCGCACCCCTGGGATTGCGGGACCCCTCCCCTCCCACACCCCGAGGATCACAGGACCCCTCCCCTCCCGCACCCCAGGGACTGCGGGACCCCTCCCCTCCCGCAACCCGGGGATCGCCGGACCCCTCCCCTCCCGCACCCCGGGGATCACCGGACCCCTCCCCTGCCGCACCCCGGGGACCTCGGGACCCCTCCCCTCCCGCACCCCGGGGATCACCGGACCCCTCCCCTCCCAGACCCCGGGGATCACCGGACCCCTCCCCTCCCAGACCCCGGGGATCACCGGACCCCTCCCCTCCCAGACCCCGGGGATCACCGGACCCCTCCCCTCCTGCACCCCGGGGACCGCGGGACCCCTCCCCTCCCGCATCCCGGGGACCGCGGGACCCCTCCCCTCCCGCACCCCGGGGATCGCCGGACCCCTCCCCTCCCGCACCCCGGGGACCGCGGGACCCCTCCCCTCCACCCAAGTTTCTAAACATTTAACGTCATCAACTGAAATTCTGGGCGCAAACAGTTCACCTCCGGGGACATGGCGAGGGTCACGTTGGACCAGAACCCACAGCTCTGCCTCCGGGGGCCTGGGCCACAACAGGGGGACCTGGGACTCCAACCTGCCCGGTGAGTCCGAGACCCGGGCCCCCGCCACCCCTCTGCCCTCTGCCATGTCTCCCCAGGGCGTTCTGCGGGCACCGCTGAGCCCCTGGTGGCCGAGGCCCCGCCACAGCCCGGGCCTGAGCTCCAGGAGGGAGCCGGAGAGAGGAGGAGGGCCAGCAGGGGCGGCGCTGGGTCCCCACACTGCGCTGATGGCCCCCAGAGAGCCCCTTTTTGTGGGAAAAATAATGCCGACTGCAGGGGGAACAGCTGCCCCGAATCCCGAAAAGGGGCGGGAAGGAGAGAGAGAAGCCACGCCCCGTCCCCGGCTCTGGGCGGATCCAAGCCTGGCCCCGCCCCCTCAGCTCCCGCCCCGCCCTCAGCTCCCGCCCCGTCCCCCCCAGCTCCCGCCCCACCACCAATTCCCGCCCCGTCCCCCTCAGCTCCCGCCCCGCCCCCAATTCCCGCCCCGTCCCCCTCAGCTCCCGCCCCGCCCCCAATTCCCGCCCCGTCCCCCCCAGCTCCCGCCCCGTCCCCCCCAGCTCCCGCCCCACCCCCAGCTCCCGCCCCGTCCCCCCCAGCTCCCGCCCCACCACCAATTCCCGCCCCGTCCCCCTCAGCTCCCGCCCCGCCCCCAATTCCCGCCCCGTCCCCCTCAGCTCCCGCCCCGCCCCCAATTCCCGCCCCGTCCCCCTCAGCTCCCGCCCCGCCCCCAATTCCCGCCCCGTCCCCCCCAGCTCCCGCCCCGTCCCCCCCAGCTCCCGCCCCACCCCCAGCTCCCGCCCCGTCCCCCCCAGCTCCCGCCCCACCCCCAATTCCCGCCCCACCCCCAATTCCCGCCCCACCCCCAATTCCCGCCCCGTCCCCCCCAGCTCCTGCCCCACCCCCAATTCCCGCCCCACCCCCAATTCCCGCCCCACCCCCAATTCCCGCCCTACCCCCAATTCCCGCCCCACCCCCAATTCCCACCCCACCCCCAATTCCCGCCCCACCCCCAATTCCCGCCCCACCCCCAGCTCCCGCCCTGTCCCCCCCAGCTCCCGCCCCACCCCCAATTCCCGCCCTGTCCCCCCCAGCTCCCGCCCCACCCCCAATTCCCGCCCCACCCCCAATTCCCACCCCGCCCCCAGCTCCCGCCCCGCCCCCAGCTCCCGCCCCTCCCTTTGGGAGTTCAGACCCACACCTGCCCCCACACCCCTCCAGCCACCAGCTGGCAGGCCCCGGGGCACGGGCACACTAGGGTCACCTGGGAAGGTGGGAAATGAAGGTCTCCCCTCCAGAGGCCATGGCAGGGCTGGGGGACAACATAAGCAAACAGGAGCAATAGCCAGCCGGCCCCTCATCGGCGACAGAGCAGGACAGGCCGCTGCGGGAATAACGGCCGTGGGAAGCTCTTAGCACAGGCCTGACACGGGCAGGATTCGGCAAATGGGAGAAGGGAAGGTCCCAGGGGCTGCCCGGGGCGAGGAAACGGCTTTTAGGGACTAAGGACGCCGGGTGGTGCCGGGAGGGGAGCAGCGCTGGAGGAGCCGGGAGGGCATTAAAGGGCCCGCTCCTGGGGCACCCAGGCCTCGGACCCGTGCCATCCACCGGGCAGACAGGCTGTGCCGCGCAGACAGCTGGCTCAGGCGGGCTGCGTTCTGCCGCCGGGGTGCAGGCTGGCCCCTCGCTGACTCCTTTCCCGACAGAACATGCCTGAACCACAGACCAGCCTGGGAGGTGGGGTCCCTGCTGCTGCATGTGGCCGGGTGGGGTGGGGGGTGGTGATGTGGAGAGACGGTGAGGAAGGGAAGCGCACCGGTGGCTGTGGGGTGCTGCCCGGGACCGGGTTCCAGATGGGAGCGTGGCTGTCGCGTGGGGATGGGTGCAGAAAGGGGAGACTCCCAGCACCCAGGCTCCAGGCAGACCCGGCGTGGCCCTGACTGTGGGGGGGTGGGGGGGACCGACACAGGGAGTCCTCAGGAGGGAAGACGGTGCAGATGGACGCACCCCAAGAGCCCGGGCCTTCCCCGGGTGCCTCCAGCCCCGGCTCCGGGGGACACGGCGCTGCGGGTGCCCGGGCAGGTGCAGGTGCGCACACAGCCGCTGGGTCTGAGCGGGGACGGTGCCCAGTTCGCGGGGACACGCCTCCCCGAATGGAAGCAAGAACAGGACGGAAAAGCTCAGCTCCTGGGGCGACGGAGAAACACGGCTTTCTGCCTGTGCACGTGGGCCGACTTTACCTGCAGCCAGCCACACACACGATGGAGCACAGCCACACGCATGACGGAGCGCACGTCACACGGGGACGGCGACCCCCCGCCCCCATGCTGGGTGAAGCGCGGGGAGGGGCCCTGAGGCGCCCCCAGGCCGGGTACAGCCCCTTGGGCGCCGAGCACCGAGTCCAGCCGAGAAGCTGCTGCTGCTGCGGAGCCGGGGGCCTGGCATCCGGGACCGGATCGGCTCCTTCAAGACCCACATCGGGCCCAGCCCCTCGAAGGCCACCGCTGCCTCCCCTCCTGCTCGCCCCCCGGGGAGCCGAGGGAGCGGGGGATGCCAGGCTGCTCCCTGCCAGGCTGGGGCCTGTGTGAACAACGGAGGCCCCGAGGGACCGACTGGGGTGATGGCCGTAAGGAAGTCTGACTGCATCACCCGCCAAGGTCCACGGGAGAGCCCCCTGTGCCCGGCCCCCCCGGAAAAATTCCGTGAGAGCCGGGACTGATCGTGTAGTTTTTGTTGAACTACAGCTGGAAGCCTGTTTGCACTAGAAAGCCAGACCTCTGACATCCTCGCTCGCTCTCCCCGCTCTGTTCTCCTCCGCCTTTGAAGGCAGCCCACAGCCCGGCAAACTGCACGCGGCGGACAGCGGCCCCGCACCCGCTGCCCGGCCCCCGGAGGCGCGAGATGAAAGGCTCCTCTCCGGCTCCCGCCGCTCGCAGGCCTCCCCGCGGAACGGGCTCCGTTAATAAAACATAAGAACCGCCTGCAGCCGGCCGCAGCCACGCCAGCGCCCCGGTGTCTGGGTTTCGGGACACACCACAGACCGGGCAGCCGGTGCCCGGCTCGGGCCCGCACCTCAGAGAGAACAAAGGAGATGCGCACGGGCGGGAGCTGGGCCGGCGAGCCGACACCCAGAACGTTCTGCGAACAGACTCGCTGCCTTCGCCGAGGCGGCCCTTTGAAGCTCGTCGTTAATGGAACCTCATTGTTTATGTCGAGGCTGGTTTTTCTTCATCTTGCAAAATCAAACGCCGGCGCGAACGCGATGTCTGCTCCGCGTGGTGTCTCCCCTCCAGAAGACGCGTGCGTGCGTCTCTTTCCCCGCCAACCAAATGCCACACGGGAAGCCGGTCTGGAAGGAATGTTTCCGCGCCCCCCACCCCCCCTCCGCCGGGAGGAATCTGTGGAAGCCCCGGCCAACGTGATGGCATTTGGAGACGAGGCCTCCGGAGGTGCTGGGGGAGATCGGGTCCCCGCAGAGGCCTCTGGATGGGATCAGCGCCCCTGTAAGGAGAGACACCAGGAAGCTTGCAGCCTCTCCCCCCACACCCCCCCACCTCCCCCACACCCCCACCCCCCGTCCCATGTGCGGACACAGCCAGACGGTAACCGTCCACAAGCCAGGAGAGCACCCTCACCGGCTCCGAACGGCCAACACCTGACCTTGGACTTCCAGACGCCAGCAGCGCGGCCTGGGAAATAAACGTCTGCTGTCTAGGAGGCCGCCCAGCCTCTGGGACGCGCGCCCTTGGGCCAGAGCAGCCCTGGACGGGGCTCCATTCCCACTTCGGGGCCTGTCGTCCGGGAGCCACGAGGCAGCGGTCAGGAAGTGTGAAGCGGCGGCGATCCGAGCAGCCTGCGGGGGCCGACGGAGCCCAGCGGACGCCACACTCAGACGGCCCTGGAACTCAGGGGAGGGGCCTCCCACATCGGATCTTTGCGAGCCCGTGCGAGGGGCGTTCCTCACTGTGCCCAGTCCTCGGGGGATCCGATCCGACCGCACCTCACCACCGGGCCCCTGGCGGACAGCCCCGCCTCGCTCTGAGACCCAGGACTGAAGGCTCCGGGGCGGTGAGCAGGGCTGCCGGGCACAGAGTCCTCTGCCCCTGGTACCCACCATCCAGCGCAGGCACGGACCGCCCGCCCCGGGCACGCTGGCCAGCCTCACTGGCAAAGCTCATTAGCGGACTCCGAACAGCAGCTGACAGCGGGGGGAGGGCTGCTCCCTAGTGGAGGGTCGCGCCCTCGGAGTCCCTCTGCTGAGCCTGTTCCCAAGCCCGCTCAAGCCGTCAGGGCTCCTCCCCGCGACGCTCCCCACTGCGCCCCCCTGCGTCGCCCAGGGGCCGGCTCGCCTGGCGGGACGGAGGGGCGGTCACTCCCGTCGACGCGATGCCCACGCCAAGCCGGGTCCGATGCCCATCATGGCTACACCTCCACGTTCCTGCCCCGGGGGCCCAGAGACCCGGATCCCCCAAAGGCCCTCCTCCTCCCCAAGGGGGGCAGGACTGCCACTCATTCGGAATGTCTTACGTGACAGAGCGCGGGAAACACCATCAGAGAAAGGGAGAGCCAGCGGAGCCGTCGGGAAAAGCAGGGACGTGGATTCCTAAGATGAGGTTCTATTGACTTGTCGGTCCTCCGGTCACCCCCAGGATGTTGAACCAATGGAGGTGTTCGGGATTGAATTAAAAACACGAGTCGCTCCTCGCTGCGCCGTGAGCTTCACTCGCAGGGTCAGGCGCCCTTTCTCGGCTGCTTCGGCGCTGAGCGATAACTCCTGCGTGCTCAGCTGTGCAAAGAGGAGGCTGACGCTTTTCCTGCCAGGACAGCAAGTGAGGATCGCGGGGAAGAGGAGGGAGAGGACGGGGAGGGAGAGTGGCTCGGGCTTTCTAAGGGCTGGGCGGAGGCTACAGACCAGCTTAAGGTGCAGGTAGCCCACTGAACTCAAAGGAATACGGTTCACTTAACTCTTCCTGTCCAAGTTGCAAATGAGCGTCTCTTCCCTGGTGGCCAAGCAGGCTGTCCTCGGTGAGCTCCCTCATCTCTCAAAGCGGATTATTTTAAAGATGTTTCTAGATGAGCTAATTATTGTTTTCTTAAATGTGAACTTGGGAATTCCCTTAGAACAAACTCTACAACAAAAAGCCACTTCCTTAACAACAAAGACAGCCTACAGTAACAATAATTACATCAAAACCAAGTTTTGGTAATATCAATACTAATAAAAAAAGGTAATATGCTAATTAGACCAGACATCTTCCAGACATCCTTCTGGATGTCCTTTTTAACAAAGCCATGGAGGTGGGGCCGAGGCAGAAGCAGTTAGAGGTGATTAGGCTGGCAGGGGAGGGCAATTAGGGGGGATCAGGCTGGCAAGGGAGGGCAGTTAGGGGCGATCAGGCAGGCAGGCAGGCAGAGGCAGTTAGGGGTAATCAGGCAGGCAGAGGAACAATTAGAGGCATCAGGCAGGCAGGCAGAGTGGTTAGGGGTGATCAGGCAGGCAGGCAGGTGAGCAGTTAGGAGACAGTGGTCCTGGATTGTGAGAGGGATGTCCGACTACCCATTTAGGCCTGGTCCCACTGGGGGCCCGGATTGGAGAGGGTGCAGGCTGGGCTGAGGGACCTCCTCTTCCCTGTGCACAAATTTCATGTACCAGGCCCCTAGAATTACATATGAAAATACACACACACACATATGTCTATATACACACACACACACACACACACACATATACATACAGTACATACACATACACAGTGTGGGCAAAAATAGGTTTACACTCGTTCGTGCGGAAAATAATATGATAACTAATAAATAACAACACAAGAATAAAGTGTTTCACATACTCACAACTGAGATACGGATGTTCCAGCTATAACGCCATTCAAATGAACATCTACTTCAACAACCCAGCTCTCGGTGAAACCGAGTGACACAGGGTACTGAACGGGAACCTCGAACACAAACGCCGACAGGAGGCCCCATTTCACTGAAGGGCTGTGTATGGTGCGGGGTGGTTCAGGCAGAAACTGCCGTAAGAGTGAGGTCAGCCGTGGGGGCGGGCGGGCGGGGTCACCAGCTCAGCGGCTGGGCGATGATCAGTGAGAAGCTCAGCCGCTGCGGCCGGCCGCTGGGACGCACCCCTAAGAGCACGGGCAGACCGGGGCGGCTCGGGCGGCCGGGCTGCACGCGAGGCTGGGCGGGTGGCCGGGTGTCCTGGCCGGGCAGGGCGACCTCTGCTGACCTAGGACCCGCAGAGACCCTGGGATACGGCCCCTGTGCGTAGGGGTGACTCTCCACCAGCAGCACGAAGACAGGCCGGCAGCCTCGAGCAGAGCCTCTGCCCCTCACCCCGTGTCATTCCCTAGCAACGCGCCCTAGCAACACCAGCTCCGGCTGCTCTGGCCTCAAGCTCGGCTCCTGCACGGGCGGCCTCCTCCACACCCGGACCTCATGCCTCCCGCCCGAAAGGTGCTGTGATGAATCCACCGCTGGTTTGAACTGTTGCTCCTTTATCAGCTTATTAGGAGACAATGTTCAATAGGCTGCTGGCTTATGGAGTTATTATAATTCCTGCGGTGAGCTTGTGTTCTTCAATAAGCTATTAGCAGAGACGGTCGCAGTCTCTGAGCATCATTTCCCCCCAAAACAACACAATAAATATACTATCTGAAGAAGAGAGATGATGCGAATTGGCCTTCAGGCCATAACAAAATGGCGGCATCCACAGTGGAGGCTGAGTTCCTGCAAGGACCCTTAATGAGCAATCAGCAGGGACCTGAGGCTGCACCCTGCCTGGGGGGCTTGATGGGGGATCTCAGGCCACACCCCCTGCCTTGGGCCAGGGAACCTCAAGGTGCACCCCTTGGCCCAACCCGGGAGAACGCAGCCTGTGCCCCCCCCCTCCCCCTGGCCCTGGCATCAGGCCAGGCGACCTGAAACCACGCCCCCCACCCCCAGGGCTTGATGGGAGTGGGGCCGGCTGGGTCTGTATCTAGCCCAATGGGGGTGGGGCCGGCTGGGTCTGTATCTAGCCCAGTGAGGGGAGGGCAGCCGGGTCTGGGTCTCCCACAATTTCAGGGCGCACGTGGCTGGGCAGGGACTTGACTCTGGTTCCCACGGCGCACCCCAGACTCTGTCAGGAGGGAGATTTTCACATACATTTTACTAATTTCCTTTCATTTCTGACACTTCTATTACAGAGAATGGGCAAATAGCAATATTAAATTATTTCCTCTAATTAATTCCCTTTTAATGTGCATGAATTTCATGCTCCGGGCCACCAGCATTGGATAAAACGATAAAATCTTAGCTCCCTGGGAAAACACGGAACAAAGGTGTACCTTGTAAGTACAGTATCTCGGTCCGCATTCGGACGGGCATTGTCACTGCAGACGGGAGACGGATAGAGCCCGGGGACGGGAGAACCGGACAAAGAGCGAGCGACTGGGACCGGAGAGAGAGAGAGACTGGGACCAGAGAGAGAGAGAGACTGGGACCAGAGAGAGCGACTGGGAGGAGAGAGAGCGACTGGGAGGAGAGAGAGAGCGACTGGGAGGAGAGAGAGAGCGACTGGGACGAGAGAGAGCGACTGGGACAGGAGAGAGCGACTGGGACCAGAGAGAGAGAGAGACTGGGACCAGAGAGAGCGACTGGGACCGGAGAGAGCGACTGGGACCAGAGAGAGCGACTGGGACCGGAGAGAGCGACTGGGACCGGAGAGAGCGACTGGGACCAGAGAGAGAGAGAGACTGGGACCAGAGAGAGCGACTGGGACCGGAGAGAGCGACTGGGACCAGAGAGAGCGACTGGGACCAGAGAGAGAGAGAGACTGGGACCAGAGAGAGAGAGACTGGGACCAGAGAGAGAGAGACTGGGACCAGAGAGAGAGAGACTGGGACCAGAGAGAGAGAGACTGGGACCAGAGAGAGCGACTGGGACCAGAGAGAGAGAGCGACTGGGACAGGAGAGAGCAAGTGGGACGAGAGAGAGCTCTGGGCATTTAGGTGTTGACAAAAAGCACCCCCAGGTCTGCGCGGGTGTCTCTGGCGGTGTAGGGTGTAGACAGGGATTCGCTGTGATCTCTTCTGGGCTGTGGACGCCGCACACGTCCCCGCCCCTCCGTCCCCCGGCCCTGGGGCTTCCTGCCACAGGCGTGCGTCCGCGGCCCGGCCGAACCCCGCGCTCCCCGCTGCTTTCTTCTTCGGCTGAAGTGTATCCAGGCCCTCAACACACCCGAGTCGCATTTGGAAGAGGCGGAACTGAATCTGGAGACGAGTCTAGAAAGAAGGGCCGCCTCCCCGATACTGCCTCCAGGAGAATAAAACGTCTCGTCGCTCACATCACCTCTGTCTTTTATGAGAGTGTAACGTTGTTCTCTACAGAGAGAGTGCACGCTCTCCATTAATTCACAGAGAGCGCGACTCCTGTTATTCCAACGAGTGGTGTCTTATGTTTTACGGCGTTTTTAATTGGGTATTCCCAGCACAGGTAAATCAGCTCGATCCCGCATCCGCCAATGCCACATCCTGGTGCGTTCTGGCCATCAGAGGCTCCTGCTGGCGGGCACGGCCGCACGGACAATTCCTGCCGAGGCTCAGTCCTCACTCCTGTTCCCCCCCCCCCGGCCCCCGCCTGGGCATCAGTGCCATGCTGACGGCAGCAGACCGTGGGCAGGCGTGGTGGGCGCTTCGGGGAAATATGTTCTGTCGATTAAGCTCCAGGCCTCTCTCCGGCCTCTGGCTGGGTCTGAGCCTCAGACTCCTTCGCAGCCACGGGTCTGCGTGCAGCGTGAGGTCTGCCGTCCAGACACGCGCTCGGGGGTATGGGAAAGAAAGGCAACGGCTCCACCAGCGGGCGCGGAGGCTGGGCATCCGCCCATGAGCCAGGAGGCCAGGTCCGATTGCCGGTCAGGGCACAGGCCTGGTTGCTGGCTGATCTCCTGTGGGAGGGTGAGGGGTGCAGGAGGCAGCTGATCAATGATTCTCGCTCATCATTGATGATATTCTCTCTCTCTCTCCCTCTCCCTGCCTCTCTGAAATCAGTAAGAAAATATGTGTGTGTTTTTTTAAAAAAGAAAAGAAAGGTACTATAGAGGCCACTGGCCTGCTCCAGGGGACGGTGGAAAGCAAGGCTGGGGACATGCTTGTGGGGCCGAGTCTGCGATATGGGGGATAGTGGTCAGCTTTTAGAGGGAAAAGGCAAATGTTAATGGAAGGAGAAGGAGCAGCAAACCCTGCCCCTGGACTGTAACTACGGCCCTGTGACCTTGAAATCTGCTCCCCCAAATTGTCCCTCCCAACAGCTTTCTGCCTGATCCACTGGATGGCATCTCTTTCCTCTGGAAAACCGGGTCTGCCACCTCCCGCGCTAACCGGGGCCTGCCACAGCGTGCGTGTCTTCTTCCGCGTGGCAGAGCGAACGTTTCCACGCTTGCTCTCTTAAGTATAAAATTGAAAAACCAAAACTCTTTTATTCATCCTCACCCAAGTTCATTGATCCACTGATTTTCAGAGAGAGGGGAAGGGCGGGGGAGAGATACAGAGAGAGAAACATCGATGTGAGAGACTAAATTGCATTTGAAGATTAATTTAGGAAGAAATGACCAAACACATGGATCGGCTGTCTCCCGCGCGTGCTCTGACCGGGGCCAGGAATTGAAGCTGCGACTGAGGCGCGTGCTCTTGACCGGCATCGAAGCCGGGACCCTTTCGTCCACGGGCTGAGGCTCCATCCACTGAGCAGGACCGGCCAGGGCACGTTAACGGTAATCTTTGTTATCGTTTTTGGTAGGTAACCCACAGGAGGGTCCCTTCCCGTCCTCCTTCATTACGTGTGTGTGTGTGTGTGTGTGTGTGTGTGTGTGTGCGCGTGCGTGCGTGTGTGTGTTTAAAATCCGAGGTAGGTGCTGAACGCTGAACTCTACCAATGCTTTTGCTGCACTGTTTGAGATACACACGTTTTCCTTCCTTCTGTTACGGTCCGGTATTTTCAGTCGCTGCAGAAAGTGAGCAGGGCACCTCCTCTCTACCTTCTATTTTCTGGAACAGCTTGTGGAAGATAAGGAGTGACTGTCTCTTAAATGCTGACCAGCAATCACCCATAAGCTCTCCCGGGAATGCTGGGGACAGAAGTGCTGTGATGGTCCCACGGCGTGGCCTGGTCACAGGTGGGCCTCGTCATGTTCTCCGTTTCCTCTAGGGACAACTCTATCATGGTCTGATTTATCTCTCAAAGAACCAGCTTCTGTTTTCTCAACCTTCTCTGGCAGTTAGTGTCATTATAATTCTGTATTTATTGCTTTCAATATCTACCTTCATTGTTTCCTTGGGTTTGCTTTGTTGTTCCTTTTTCATTGTTTTTTTTTTTTTAATCAACTTTTGAGTTGAACTCAGCTAGTATTTTTAACCGTTGTTGCATACTGATAAATGTATTTAAGACGACAAATCCCTTTAAGCACTGCTTAAACTATATCCCACAATTCAAGCATGCAATGTTTTCATTCTCTTTCAGTTCTAAGTATATTGAAATTTCATTTTTATTTGCTTTTTTAACCCAATGGCTATTTGGAAATATGTGGTTAAATTTATAACTATGAGGGGCGGGGAGGGGGCTATCTTTTGTTAGTATTTTCTTCCTACACTGCGCACTACTGAAGAAACCGGATTTGTGTGAGTTCCGTTCTTGGGAAATCAGCAGGATTTCCTCTGCGGCCTGGTGCCGGGTTTATTTCACTGCTATCCCACAAACCCAGCAATGCCGGTCTCGGTGGAGTGCAGTTTGAGGCGCAGCTCTAGGAGCTCAAGCTTGTAATTGTGTTGTCGGTCTTGTCCACAGCTGCTTGTTTCTGAAGGCCGGGCTCCCCATTTCTGAGAAAGTGCTGGAAACCTTCAAACGCAGCTGCGATCCGCTCTCCCTGCAGCCAGGCCGCCGCCGTGCGTCTCGCCTGCTCTGAAGACTGTACTGTCTCGTTCGAGTGTTCCTTTCATCACCGCCAACGCCTCCTTCCCCCACAACACACTTCCTCCACGTGGCCGCTCCTTCCTCTGGGCTCCTATGTGAGTGTAGGTCTCTTTTCTATCCTTTATTTTCAACCGTTCTCCGCCTTTTCTGTTTGTTTGTTTGTCTCTTTCTTCCAAATAACTCACTTCTGCCTCTAGCTCTGCTACCCCGGCTGAGAATTCCTCCTTACGATGGACAGCCCGGTCACGTATACAGTAACTGTACACGTTACACTCATTACGATGGACAGCCCGGTCACGTACACTGTAACTGCACACGTTACACTCATTACGATGGAGACCCGGTCACGTACACTGTAACTGCACACGTTACACTCATTACGATGGAGGCCCGGTCACGAACACTGTAACTGCACACGTTACACTCATTACGATGGACAGCCCAGTCACGTACACTGTAACTGCACACGTTACACTCATTACGATGGACAGCCCGGTCACGTACACCGTAACTGCACACGTTACACTCATTACGATGGACAGCCCAGTCACGTACACTGTAACTGCACACGTTACACTCATTACGATGGACAGCCCGGTCACGTACACTGTAACTGCACACGTTACACTCATTACGATGGACAGCCCGGTCACGTACACTGTAACTGCACACGTTACACTCATTACGATGGACAGCCCGGTCACGTACACTGTAACTGTACACGTTACACTCATTACGATGGACAGCCCGGTCACGTACACTGTGACTGCAGTCATGTTACACTCATTACGATGGACAGCCCGGTCACGTACACTGTAACTGCACACGTTACACTCATTACGATGGACAGCCCGGTCACGTACACTGTAACTGCACACGTTACACTCATTACGATGGACAGCCCAGTCACGTACACTGTAACTGCACACGTTACACTCATTACGATGGACAGCCCGGTCACGTACACCGTAACTGCACACGTTACACTCATTACGATGGACAGCCCAGTCACGTACACTGTAACTGCACACGTTACACTCATTACGATGGACAGCCCGGTCACGTACACTGTAACTGCAGTCACGTTACACTCATTACGATGGACAGCCCGGTCACATACACTGTGACTGTACACGTTACACTCATTATGATGGACAGCCCGGTCACGTACACTGTAACTGCACACGTTACACTCATTACGATGGAGACCCGGTCACGTACACTGTAACTGCACACGTTACACTCATTACGATGGAGACCCGGTCACGTACACTGTGACTGCACACGTTACACTCATTACGATGGAGACCCGGTCACGTACACTGTAACTGCACACGTTACACTCATTACGATGGACAGCCCGGTCACGTACACTGTAACTGCAGTCACGTTACACTCATCACGATGGACAGCCCGGTCACGTACACTGTAACTGCACACGTTACACTCATCACGATGGACAGCCCGGTCACGTACACTGTAACTGCAGTCACGTTACACTCATCACGATGGACAGCCCGGTCACGTACACTGTAACTGCACACGTTACACTCATTACGATGGAGACCCGGTCACGTACACTGTGACTGCACACGTTACACTCATTACGATGGAGACCCGGTCACGTACACTGTAACTGCACACGTTACACTCATTACGATGGAGACCCGGTCACGTACACTGTGACTGCACACGTTACACTCATTACGATGGAGACCCGGTCACGTACACTGTAACTGCACACGTTACACTCATCACGATGGACAGCCCGGTCACGTACACTGTAACTGCACACGTTACACTCATCACGATGGACAGCCCGGTCACGTACACTGTAACTGCAGTCACGTTACACTCATCACGATGGACAGCCCGGTCACGTACACTGTAACTGCACACGTTACACTCATTACGATGGAGACCCGGTCACGTACACTGTGACTGCACACGTTACACTCATTACGATGGAGACCCGGTCACGTACACTGTAACTGCACATGTTACACTCATTACGATGGAGACCCGGTCACGTACACTGTGACTGCACACGTTACACTCATTACGATGGAGACCCGGTCTCGTACACTGTAACTGCACACGTTACACTCATCACGATGGACAGCCCGGTCACGTACACTGTAACTGCACACGTTACACTCATCACGATGGACAGCCCGGTCACGTACACTGTAACTGCAGTCACGTTACACTCATCACGATGGACAGCCCGGTCACGTACACTGTAACTGCACACGTTACACTCATTGTGATGGACAGCCCAGTCACGTACACTGTAACTGCACACGTTACACTCATTACGATGGACAGCCGGTCACGTACACTGTAACTGCACACGTTACACTCATTACGATGGACAGCCCGGTCACGTACACTGTAACTGCACACGTTACACTCATTGTGATGGACAGCCCAGTCACGTACACTGTAACTGCACACGTTACACTCATTACGATGGAGACCCGGTCACGTACACTGTAACTGCACACGTTACACTCATTACGATGGACAGCCCGGTCACGTACACTGTAACTGCACACGTTACACTCATTACGATGGACAGCCCGGTCACGTACACTGTAACTGCACACGTTATACTCATTGTGATGGACAGCCCGGTCACGTACACTGTAACTGCACACGTTACACTCATTACGATGGAGGCCCGGTCACGTACACTGTAACTGCACACGTTACACTCATTACGATGGACAGCCCGGTCACGTACACTGTAACTGCACACGTTACACTCATTACGCTGGACAGCCCGGTCACGTACACTGTAACTGCACACGTTACACTCATTACGATGGACAGCCCGGTCACGTACACTGTAACTGCAGTCACGTTACACTCATTACGATGGACAGCCCGGTCACATACACTGTAACTGCAGTCACGTTACACTCATCACGATGGACAGCCCGGTCACGTACACTGTAACTGCACACGTTACACTCATTACGATGGACAGCCCGGTCACGTACACTGTAACTGCACACGTTACACTCATTACGATGGACAGCCCGGTCACGTACACTGTAACTGCACACGTTACACTCATTACGATGGACAGCCCGGTCACGTACACTGTAACTGCACACGTTACACTCATTGTGATGGACAGCCCGGTCACGAACACTGTAACTGCACACGTTACACTCATTACGATGGACAGCCCGGTCACGTACACTGTAACTGCAGTCACGTTACACTCATCACGATGGACAGCCCGGTCACGTACACTGTAACTGCACACGTTACACTCATTACGATGGACAGCCCGGTCACGTACACTGTAACTGCACACGTTACACTCATTACGATGGACAGCCCGGTCACGTACACTGTAACTGCACACGTTACACTCATTGTGATGGACAGCCCGGTCACGTACACTGTAACTGCACACGTTACACTCATTACGATGGACAGCCCGGTCACGTACACTGTGACTGCAGTCACATTACACTCTGAGCACTTCTTTCATATTGTCCCACTTAATGTTCTTGCTTTTTATTTCTTCCCCACTCCTACTCCTTTTTGTGTTTCTGATTGGCTGGATTCCTTTTCTTCTGCTGGTTTCCAAGCTGCCCCTTCTGGCCCTGGCTGGTTTTGCTCAGTGGACAGAGCGTTGGCCTGTGGACTGAAGGGCCCTGAGTTTGATTCCGGTCAAGTGCACACGCCCGGGTTGTGGGCTCAATCTCTTGTGGGGGGGCACGTAGGCGGCGGCTGATCGATGGTTCTCTCTCACATCAATATCTCTCTCTCCCTCTCCCTGCCTCTCTCACATCAATATCTCTCTCTCCCTCTCCCTGCCTCTCTGACATCAATATCTCTCTCTCCCTCTCCCTGCCTCTCTCACATCAATATCTCTCTCTCCCTCTCCCTGCCTCTCTGACATCAATATCTCTCTCTCCCTCTCCCTGCCTCTCTCACATCAATATCTCTCTCTCCCTCTCCCTGTCTCTCTGACACCAATAGAAACATGTTGTAAAAACTGAAAACGCGGGACCTTCTGTTTTGGCGGTGGCTCCTCTTGTCTTTAGTCGTTGACGTGTTGGAAAGGCACTGACACATGGGGATCGCTATATCAGGGTTCACAGCCAGAGCCCTCCCGGACCAGGCCATGTCCCGAATGAACACCTGTCAGCCCGAGGGAACGCTGGCCCAGAAACCTGACCTCACCAGTCACCATCCTCCACTCAGCTTCCCCCGCTCACCGGACCCCCAACACAGGACCAGCCCCGCCCTCGCTCCTGCAGCCACCTGTGTGCCCACTGCCGTCTCCGGAGCATGCCCGTTCTCTGGATCGGCCTGTGGAAGAAGCCACGGGAACCACAGAGGCGGCCACGTGAGCTGCACTCCCCATCCACGGTGCTTTCCCTGCAACATAGGGCGTCCCCCGGCGCCCGCGATGTATTGTGTTTGTCGCGGGGCAGCACCAGCTTGCTCGGGGACCCATCCCCTGATTTCCTGGCTCTGGAGCTGCTGCTCTGTTTGTTACCCTGCACAATTATTTATTTAAAAATATATATATATTTTATTGATTTTTTTACAGAGAGGAAGGGAGAGGAATAGAGAGTTAGAAACATCGATGAGAGAGAAACATCGATCAGCTGCCTCCTGCACACCCCCCGCCGGGGATGTGCCCGCAGCCAAGGTACATGGCCTTGACTGGAATCGAACCCGGGACCCTTCAGTCCGCAGGCTGACACTCTATCCACTGAGCCACACCGGTTTCGGCCTTATTTATTTATTTAAGTCCTCATTGTTGAAAGCATTAGATATGTCCTCCTTTTCCCCCTTGACCCCTTCTGCCCGTCCCCGCCCCCACCCAGGCCTTCACCGCCTTGTTGCCGTGTCCGGGGGTTGTACATACGTGTAGGCAAGCTCTCGGCGGGCCACCTCGTCCTGCATACTTAAATGCCTGCCCCCAAGGGAGCCCGCGGGGCCTGGCCTCGAAACCCCATCGGGCTGCGCTCAGCCGGGGACCTCGTTACGTTCGCGGGACAGTTTGGCCGGAAGTAAAACCCCGGCGGGACCAGAACTTGTGTGGAAGGACTGAATGCCGCTGAACTGCTTGGTGACCTTGAAAACGGTGACAACGGTAAACTTGATGTCCTGTGCATTTCCCACAATTTTTAAAATGTAATTTGGATTGATTTCAGGCGGGAAGGGAGAGGGGGAGAGAGAGAAACATCCATGATGAGAGAGAATCACTGATTGGTGGCCCGTAACCTGGACAGGTGCCCTGGCCGGGAATCGAACCGTGACCTCCCTGTTCATTGGAGCCGCGCCGGCCGGGGCCACGATCTTTTAAATATTTAAAATAAAATAGAGCTTCCCTCCGATTCCCGTGACACCTCTGGCTGCCTCCCCCACAGGTGCGGCCACCTGCTTCCCAACGGCGCACGAGCGGGGAGTCCGCCGGGGTTGGGGGGGGGGAGTCCTAAGTGAGACCCCTCTTTCCCATGAGCTTCCATCTTCGCTCAGACCTGGGCGGGGCGGGGGGGGGGGGTCGCATCTCCACACGACTTTATCCTCTGGCTGGGATCACAGGTCCCTTTTGCCTTTAAAACCTACAGGAGAACACGTTTCACTTCCGTGAGCAGCCGTGTTGCTTTACCGTAAAGGTCAGGGCCAGGGACGGCCAGGTGGGTCTGGAACCGGTCCGGTCCGGTCTAGTCTGAATCCTCAGAGACAGGGTCTGCCTGGCGAGTGGTCCCCGCTCCCGGCGCGGGTGCGGCTTTCCAGACACCCCCCCGTACACGGGGCTCCGAGGCCGCACCCGCGGCAATGGGTGGGGGCAGCCTGGCCTCCGCCCACCGGTCAGCGCGGCCGTGGCCGGAAACCAGCCGGACACATTCACGATGGCGCATCTCCTCTGCCTTCCCCCCGGCCTTTCCGTCACGTTAATCCTCTCAACCCGCGTCAATAAGCAAACGAAAGCAGATGCAGATTTAAAAGGGAAGACTTGGCTGGGCAGCGCGATACACGTGGCCCCCAGGTTCCCGGAAAGCGGGGAGCGAGGCGGGCGGCTTTCCGATGAGCACCCGGGTCCGGGAGGGGCAGGCGGCTTGTGGGAAGCGGTGCATTCTGGGGGAACACGGCCCCGGGAGGCGGGGCCTCTGACAGCGGCTCCCGCAGCTTTGGGTGTGCATGCGGAGGCACCGTGAGCCCTACAGAGCGACACTCTCCAGCCACCCCGCCAGCCCAGGGCAGTGGTCGGCAAACTGCGGCTCTCCTGACTAACGAGTTTGCCGACCACTGGTCTAGAGCGCTGGTTCTCAACCTTCCCGACTCCGGGACCCTCTAATACGGCTCCTCGTGTTCTGGGGACCCCCAACCGTAACGTTTTTATTGCTGCTTCGTAACTGTAATTTTGCTACTGTTAATGAATCGTAACGTAAATGTCTGTGTTTTCCGATGGTCGGAGGCGACCCACAGGTTGGGAACCGCTAGCAGCCTATGACCATCGGAAAACACAGATATCTACGTCGCAATTCACAGCAGTAGCAAAATGACAGTGGTGAAGTAGCAGCGAAAATAATGTTATGGTTGGGGGTCACCACAACATGAGGAGCTGTCTTAAAGGGTCAGGGCATTGGGAAGGTTGAGAACCACTGGCCTAGGGGCGGGATCTGCCTGGTGCATGTAGTCACTGCCAGTCACATGACCGGAGTCACTGCCAGTCACATGATGACATGGAGTCACTGCCAGTCACATGATGACACGGAGTCACTGCCAGTCACATGATGACATGGAGTCACTGCCAGTCACATGACACCTGGCACAGGCACATGCCTGCCGGGAACCAGCCCTCAGGGGACACACCCACTGGCAGCGAGCCTCGTGGGGAAGGTCTGCCGAGGACACACCGGCCCTAAGAAGTCATGCCCGGGGACGGCCGGTTCTGCAGCTGCTCGCAGGCTCCCATCACTGAATGCACTGGGATATGAAATGTGAAGAATCTGAGCAAAAATTGATGTGGGTCTGGCAGCGTCAAACCGGAAGTGCTCAGGCGAGCTGGGCGGACAGAGCGCAGGGGAAGCTCGGACAGAGAGCGAAGCAAAGGAGGGGCTGCCGCTGGCCACTGGCTGTCCGTGGCGTTTCTGGTTTCTAACATCGGGGCCTTCAGAGGCTTCGATCCGGGGCTGCTGGGTGGCCGCCATGGCACGAGGGAGCCCAGGGCAGGGTTCCTCGTCCGATGAACTGAACAGGGACGACGGCGCCAGGCTGCGGCCCTGGTGGGGGGAGTCACAAGCGACCAAAGTGAGCGGCGCCCCTCAGGGCACAGACACCAGCGCTTCCCAACGGACGGACATACAGCGAGCGGGGAACAGGTCAAGGACGGCGCGACTGCCGGCCGCCGGGCGGGAGGGACAGGGCGTCGCTGACGAAGACGATGCATTCGGGGGAGGCGCAGGCAGAGGACAGAAATGTGGGTGCCGTCCGCATGGCAGCGGGACGCACACGGGATTTAACTGGTCGGGCATCTGTATCCCCCAAAGCTGCACACGGCGCCTAAAGGCGCCCCAGCGGGGTTCCCCGGGAGGTACCACTTGATGATCGCATTAAAATAACTTGTGGCAGCCGACACCGGTGTGGCTCAGTGGATAGAGTGTAGGCCTGCGGACTGAAGGGTCCCGGGTTCGATTCTGGTCGAGGGCATGTACCTTGGTTTCGGGCACATTCCAAGTAGGGGGTGTGCAGGAGGCAGCTGATGGATGTTTCTCTCTCATCGATGTTTCTACCTCTCTAACCCTCTCCCTTCCTCTCTGTAAAAAAAACAATAAACTATATCAAAAAAATAATAATAACTAATTTGTGGTAAAACAAACATGCCCGAGATAGAGTGGAGCCGGAACCAGTGTGAGCTTTAGCGATAAAACACCAGACTTCAGAGACTGTGGTGACGGCCGCTCTGAGCCGCCTCCCGGCCTCCAGGTTGCCTCTGCTCTCCCGCCAGCGCCATCTCTGCTCTCCCGCCAGCACCATCTCTGCTCTCCCACCAGCACCATCTCTGCTCTCCCACCAGCACCATCTCTGCTCTCCCGCCAGCGCCATCTCTGCTCTCCCGCCAGCACCATCTCTGCTCCCCGCCAGCACCATCTCTGCTCTCCCACCAGCACCATCTCTGCTCTCCCACCAGCACCATCTCTGCTCTCCCGCCAGCACCATCTCTGCTCTCCCGCCAGCACCATCTCTGCTCTCCCGCCAGCACCGCCTCTGCTCTCCCGCCAGCACCATCTCTGCTCTCCCGCCAGCACCATCTCTGCTCTCCCGCCAGCACCGCCTCTGCTCTCCCGCCAGCACCGCCTCTGCTCTCCCGCCAGCGCCGCCTCTGCTCTGATGGTTCACCATCAGTCATCGAAGAAGTTACTGCGCCTCCAGCACCACGCGGGGAGCCGGGGACACCGAGGCACTGCAGCCCCCCCCCCACCGGCCCCGCCGCCCCCCGCCCCGGCCGGCCTGCAGCCGTGCTCCTGGACCCAGCACCCGGTGTGTTTCCATTCCGGCGGATTTTAAGGAAACTGTCACCTGTCACCCTCTGCAGGTCAACCCAGAGGCTCCAGTGTCCCGACGGGGAGACGGAGCAGCTGCGCCCAGACACGCAGGTGACGGAGCCAACGCCGCTGCCCCCGGGGCTCCCGGGACCGACGCAGAAGCTGCTGCCGGGCAGGCGGCGCCGAATCGGACGCGGGCGCAAACGCACGTCCATCCGGGCACCATGCGGGCTCCAGGTGTCCTGGCGCTGAAGGAAAACGGGCCGCGCTCTTTGTCTGTCTGTTTTCTGGTGAAGACACACAAGGGTTCATTGGCAGAGGAGGAACCGGCCTGGCAGAGGGGGAACCGGCCTGGCAGAGGGGAGACCGGCCTGGCAGAGGAGGGACTGGCCTGGCAGAGGAGGGACTGGCCTGGCAGAGGGGGCACCAGCCTGGCAGACTGGCAGAGGAGGGACTGGCCTAGCAGAGGGGGAACCGGCCTGGCAGACTGGCAGAGGAGGGACTGGCCTAGCAGAGGGGGAACCGGCCTGGCAGAGGGGAGACAGGCCTGGCAGAGGGGGAACTGGCCTGGCAGAGGGGAGACCGGCCTGGCAGAGGGGTTGCCTGGCAGAGGGGGAACCGGCCTGGCAGAGGGGGAACCGGCCTGGCAGAGGGGGAACCAGCCTGGCAGAGGGGGAACTGGCCTGGCAGAGGTGGAACCGGCCTGGCAGAGGGGGAACCGGCCTGGCAGAGGGGGAACCGGCCTGGCAGAGGGGAGACCGGCCTGGCAGAGGGGAGACCGGCCTGGCAGAGGGGAGACCGGCCTGGCAGAGGGGGAACCGGCCTGGCAGAGGGGGAACCGGCCTGGCAGAGGGGGAACCGGCCTGGCAGAGGGGGAACCGGCCTGGCAGAGGGGGAACCGGCCTGGCAGAGGGGGAACCGGCCTGGCAGAGGGGAGACCGGCCTGGCAGAGGGGGAACCGGCCTGGCAGAGGGGGAACTGGCCTGGCAGAGGGGAGACCGGCCTGGCAGAGGGGAACCGGCCTGGCAGAGGGGGAGACCGGCCTGGCAGAGGGGGAACCGGCCTGGCAGAGGGGGGATAGGCCTGGCCGAGGACGCGAGCAGGTTCAGGCGGCCTCTGTGAGCCGGGCTGGACGGCAGAGGGGCAGTCCCGGCCCCTCCCGGGTGCGGAGCAGAGGGCCATGGTTTGCCCAGGTGGACGGTTCCTGTGCTAAGGGGCACTGCTGCTGTCCGCAGGCCGGTAAACCCCTCCATTTCCAGCCTTGGCAGGGGTCATTTCTCTCCACTGTTGTCGGCCCCCCCCCCCCACCCCGCGCACATCTGACCTCGGGGCACCAGGCAGAGCGCTGGCCAGGCTGCAGGGGAAGCACCGGCCGGGGAGGGGCGCTGGCTCTCTGTTCCAGCTCCTGCATTTGCAAACCATGCCTCCTGCGTGCGACGAAGGGACCCCAGCACCCCACTGTTCGAACCCCATCACCACAGCTGCCGCCCCCCGTCCTCTCAGCTCTGCGGCCCCAGGCGCGGCAGGAAGGGGGCTGAGTGGGTGTGGACTTGGAGACGCGTCTGCCTAACGGAAGCGTGTGGCCACAGGACGCAGACGTCACTCCGTGTTTCGGGGCTGCTCTTGAAGCATCGTTGCGGTCTCTAACTTGGTTTGTCACGTGGGGGGGACATTGCACAGGACGCCGAAGCTTTGCCTTTGAAATGGTTCGGACGCCAGAGGCCCGGTGCACAAGCTCATGCAGGGGCGGGGTCGCTGGGGGGCCTGCAGAGACCCGGCCCAGCTCGCACCCCGGCCTCCTGGCCCTGCAGCCCCCGCCTGGCACACCCGGGGCTGGCGCCACCCCCCCGCCTGCTCCGCCATCCTGCCCGTGGGGCCATCGATCGGGGCCGGCCCCGCACCCCGAGGCAGCCCCACCCTCCTGCCGCCACTGCTGGGCGCCACCCGCTGAGCCGTCGGGCCCGCCCTCACCCCGCAGCCTGGCTCACCCGCTGCAGCATCGGGCCACGCCCGGCTCTTGTCGGGGTCCATCGGGGCCAGCGCTGCCTCCGCTGCCGCCCACGGCCAGCACTGCACCGCCCCCTGGTGGTCAGCGCATTGACGTCATCGTGAGCGATGGAACTCTGGTCTCCCAGTGGAAAGACCGCCGGAGGGGACAATTTGCATATTGTCGGGCTTTTATTACGTATGTTTATGGGTTTTATTTAACTGCCATTCAGCCCGAGTGCAAGGCTCAAGTTCCCCCTCTTTGGACCCGGGAGTCTCTGAGTCTCAGAACCGCCTCGGGCCAGAACGGCCCCGGGATCGCGGCGAAGGCCGAGCAGGAACGCGCATGGCTCCCGGCTCCCGGGAGATGGGCACCAGAGCCATTCCGCTTTTTGTGGAAAAACCACCCGGACCGGAAAGGCCAGGAGGAAACCCAGGATGTAACTGTACCGCTAGATGGGAGGACCAGGGGTCCTCTGAAATTTTAGCTTTTCCACTTTTATATTTCTCTGCCGCTCGCAAATGCTCCACCATGAGCAGGTTCTAGTTTTACTAGAGACCCGTGGCAGGAAGATTCCTGCAAGAAAGAGCTTCCTGTGGCCTGAGAAAAGCTCCCTCCCTTCTCTACTACCTCACTCTCTCCCGTCTCCACTGCCTCACTCCCCGTCTCCACTGCCTCACTCCCCGTCTCCACTGCCTCACTCCCCGTCTCCACTGCCTCACTCCCCGTCTCCACTGCCTCACTCCCCATCTCCACTGCCTCACTCCCCGTCTCCACTGCCTCACTCCCCGTCTCCACTGCCTCACTCCCCGTCTCCACTGCCTCAATCCCGTCTCCACTGCCTCACTCCCCGTCTCCACTGCCTCACTCCCCATCTCCACTGCCTCACTCCCCGTCTCCACTGCCTCACTCCCATCTCCACTGCCTCAATCCCACCTCCACTGCCTCGCTCCCTCCCTTCTCCCCGGCCCCGCTTGCTTGCTTCTCCGCAGCTTTGTTCCCTTCTGCAGGGCTAGGCTTCCTTCTGCCTGCAGATATGCAAATTAACCGCCATCTTGGCTGTGCTAATTTGCATACTTGCTCTGATTGGCTGGCGGGTGTGGCGAAGGTGCGGTCAATTTGCATGTTACTCTTTTATTAGCTAGGATGATACAAGCTGTTTTAAAGGGAAATATTATAATCTAAACGCACGCCTCCTCACTCCTTACGGGACTGAGGTAAGCGCCTTCCCCACTGTCTCCAGGCGACGCGAGGAAGACGCTGCGTGTCATGGAGATGCCCCCAGGCCAGCCCAGGACACGCCGCTGCTCTGTCCTGAGGGCACAGTGACGGGTTCGGCGTCTTTCCCTGCCCTCAGCCCCACAGGGGCCCGACCGCAGACTGCCCGACGGCTCGGCGCCCGGCTCCGGGAGTCACAGCCGGGGGGCAGGGCGGGTCCCCCTGTAGGCAGGCCAGCTCCAGCTGTTGGCGTTTCCTGGCTGCACGCAGGGTGTACCCGTTTGAAATGTTCAGAGTGGAAACAGGAAGCAAGCGCTCTGACCGGTGTGGCTCAGTGGACAGAGCGTCAGCCTGCGGACCGAAAGGTCCCGGGTTCGATTCCGGTCAAGGGCATGTACCTTGGCTGCGAGCACATCCCCAGTGGGGGGCGGGGGTGCAAGAGGCAGCTAATTGATGTTTCTCTCCCATCGATGTTTCTGACTTTCTATCCCTCTCCCTCCGCTCTGTAAAAAAATCAATAAAATATATTTTTTTAAAAAAGACTTTAGAGTTGTCTGTTCTGTAAGACGCCGGAGCTTCAGGGCAGAGTGGCGGCAGACACATTGCTGTCTCTGGCTCTGTTTTCGGGGCGCCTTCATGCCAGAGAAGAGCACATCAGAGGCCGAGAGCCTGTGCTGCGTGGACGGACCCCTGAGCGGCCGGCGGCGGCCGGAACCTTCCGCTGGCCGTGCCCGGCTCCGCAGAGCGAGGGAGCCGCCGCAGCCGCGGCCCCGCGTAGGCCCGAGAACTTTCACCCGATCTTCTTGGCGGATCGCGTTACGTAGGAACATTAAAAATTCATTTTACTCCAAATACCATAAAATAGCACGCAGATGCTCACGTTAAATAATTCACGTTCCCATCAGGTCCTGAGATATTAAGGTAATATGAGCGATATTAATAAATTTTGCATTATAAACACAGATGTGCCTTGTTTGGGCTGGGCTGTAGCTCCTAAAAGCATCGATTCCTGGCGAACAACTGCTCCAATAGAGGAGATACAGGGGAACAAAGAGGAAAAGATTTTAAACAGAAAAGAAAAGTGTTTTGTTTTGTTTTTTAGCTTGTATGACTTAAAAGTAGGTAAGGTCCTTAACTAGGTTGTTTTCTCCTACTCTGCTAAAAAAAAGAAAGAAAGAAAGAAAGAGAGAAAGAATGAAAGCTGGTTGAGTTTACTCAACATAAATAAAATTCATTTTAACTTTTACTTCTTTTTAACAACAAAAAATGATAAATAGGTTTAAAATCAGCCAATATGTTCATTTCAACTAGGCTTCAGAGCTGTATTACAAAGAAATTATAAACCGCTTATCTTTCCGAGAGTCAAACATCCTCTGGAAATGTCAACATCTGAACGCGGAAGGACCTGTGGAAATTCTTACAAGAAAGCTAACCTGTCCTCTTCACTTGTCGGCGCGATATGAACGCCACACAAAGCAGTTCGGGTTTTACTTCAGAGTTCAGTGGCTCCGGGGAAGTGTCTGAACACATCTGTCGGACCACAGCCTCAGCCCGGGATGCCCGTGCTCTGCACGCCCCCCCACCCCCCACCCCCGGCTCCCGCAGAGCGCGCTCCCCAGCAGGTGCTGGGCGCGGAGCAAAGCCGCGCTCCCAGGGCCGGGAGGGCCGAGGCGAGGGCGGGGAGCCGGGCCGGTGCCGCCATCGGGGGCCCAGCAGCGGCGCTGGCCCGGCAGCGGGGCGCGGGGAGGGGACAGGGGACACGTGTGATGACCGAGGGGCCACCTCCCGGTGGCGTGTGCGGGGCCGGCGTGCCCGCTGTGCCATGAGCGTGTGAGCGTGTCACGCGCCCGCAGGCCGGTCGCCTGCGGAAGGAGGAGAAAACGCCGTCACTGACACACGCAGCACACACAGGCCAGGCACCGAAATGCGTCGGTGTCTGCATACATCACACGGTCCCTTCCATCTGGATCCCCTCTAATAAGTCATTTGTAGCCTGTGTGAACGCTCTCTCAGTGGTGGGCAAACTCACGAGTCCACAGGGCCAGATTCCAACAGCACAGCGATTGAAATTCCTTTGGAGAGCCCCACTTTTTAGACTTCAGCTTCTTCTAACGTCACATCTTCAACATAGACTCCCGGGCCGCGGTACTTTGTGGAAGAGCCACGCTCGAGGGGTCAGAGAGCCGCAGTTTGCCGACCACGGCCCTAACCCCTTCCTCCGTCCCGTGCCTCTTCCCTGCGTGCTGCCTCTCGCCTGCTCCCCGCCCTCAGATCTCCGTGCCAGCCGTCCTCCCCCTCCGCCCAGCGCAGTGTCTCCGGCAGAGGCTGTCCCCGCTCAAGGCCGAGTCCCCGGAACGCAGGCTCTGGCCGGGGAGCGCCTTCGGAATGCGGCTCCCACGCGGCTGTCGCCCACACAGCCCCCCACTCCACGAGGCCCCGCATGTTCCGACGAAACTCGAGCCGTGCGCCCCATGCCCGTCCCACTCCCCACCCCACCCCACCCCCGACGGGCGTCTGTGGCCTTGGAAATGGTGCCCTGCCAGCCTGGGGCCCCGGACCGCTGAGCGTCACGCCCCTGCACGCACTGCAGGTGCGACCCCAAGCGAGATAAACCGCGACCTAACCCCCAGACTCCCAGGCCGGGGTCCTCACACCACCACCCCCCGGGCCTGGTCCGAATGAAGCTGCGGAGGGAGAGCGTCTCTGAGATTCACCGCCGGGACTCCAGATGGATGCCCACGGCCCGGGGACGGGAGCATCCCCCAGAGCCCCACCAGGAAGCTGATGAGCGGTCAGGCGTGTCTCTCTGCAAGCGTGTGGAACCGAGACCGGCGCCGGAAAGGCCGGCGGGCAAAGGCCTCCGCCCCGGAGAACGGCCGTCAGCCCAGGACGCCGCGATGCACGAGGCCAATCGTCCAAACGCAGAAACCCCGTGTTTGTGCATGGGGCGGGCTGACAAGCCGGACAGGGGCCCAGGCGGCTGGGGACGACAATCGAGCGCAGAAATGGCCGTTTCAGAAAGGAAAGCCCGTCTCGGCGGAAACGCGCGGTTTGCGGACCTCACGCCGCTGCCGGCGTGTTCGCTGTTAGCCAATAAAGGGATGTTCCGAGGTAACTTGTGAACTAATAACCACGGAACACGCTGGAAGGTCATCCCTTTTATAACAGAATAAATCGAAAGTAAAATTCAAGCCGTGTGAACGCCGTCAGAATCTAAAACGCGTAACAACGAGAGGCGTGTAATCGCCGCCGTGTCTGTGAGGACGGGCAGCCCGAGAAACACGCTCAACGCCGTTCGGTCGACGCTGCCTCGGACGGACGCCGACGGCCACCGCGTGTCCCCGGACCGGCCTGCGTGCGCCTGCGTGCACCTGCGTGCGCCTGCATGCCGCCTTTGTCGGCCGCGACCAGGAGTGGCCCCCGGCAGAGGACCGGCTAAAGAGGACGCGACGTGCGTGCGATGGAATATTACGCGGCAATGAAAAAGAACGGCATCTTACCGCTTGGGACGGCACGGCAGACCCGGAGGGTATCACGCTAAGTGAAATAAATCAAACAGCCGAAACCAGTTTGGCTCAGCAGGTAGGGCGTCGGCCTGCGGACCGAAAGGTCCCGGGTTCGATTCCGGTCAAGGGCATGTACCTTGGCTGCGGGCACATCCCCATTGGGGGTTGTGTGCAGGAGGCGGCTGATGGATGTTTCTCTCTCGCCGATGGTTCTGACTTTCGATCTCTCTCCCTTCCTCTCTGTAAAAAAAAAACCAATAAAATATATTTTTTAAAAAGAAATAAATCAAACAGAAAAGACAAACACCGTATTATTTAAATTATACACGGACCCTAAAAAGAAAAAAAATGAACAAAACACGACAGAAACAGACACATACATACAGAGAACAAAATGGCGGCTGCCAGAGGGGATGGGTGAGGGGGGAGGGCATGACATGGGAAGGTAACTCAGAAATTTCACCGGCCGGCGTGGCTCGGTGGTTGAGCCCCGACCTATGAACCAGGAGGTCCCAGTGCCAGTCCCGGTCGGGGCACAGGCCCGGGTTGCGGGCTCCGTCCCCAGGGTGGGGCGTGCAGGAGGCAGCCGGTCCGTGATTCCCCCTCATGATGGATATTTCTCTCTCCCTCCTCCTCCCGCCCTCTCCGCAATCAAATACAAATATATACACGCACATATTGGAGGCCCAGGGCCGTGCAAAACGGCAGGAGACCCCGCACCTGCCTCCCGGGGACCGGTCATGACGGCCGGCGGCCTTCCTCCTTCCAGATGTGTGTGCGGCCCAGACACACGTTTCCGCCGGGAACTCGGCAGCCCCGGGAGCCGTTCCCCGCGGGGCCTCCGCCGACAACAGGGGGGGCCTTCTCGGAGATGGCCGGGGCGAGAGTTCGCCTGTGAGCGCCGGGCAGAGTCTGTAAATGTCAGCGCGCTGGGAGGGACGCCCGGCCGCGCTGTCACATCGTGTGTCAACCGCAGTTCAGGAAAGGAGAGTGATTCCCGTGGGGTCGACTCGGAGAGCCGGCGGCTCTGCGCGGAGATGCGGGTGGGCGCTGGGTCCATGCGAGGCGCTGCGGGGACCACAGTGAGTGTCGCGTGGCCGCGGCTGGGGGCACTGCGGCTGCCCCGTCGCAGGCGGGGGCATCAGAGAGAGAGAGGTCGGGGAGAAGGCGCCCGAGGACGGGGGTGGGGGGGACGGTACTCCGGCGGAGCAGGCCCCCGAGAGGAGGCGGGCACGGAGGAGGAACCTGAAGGCTGTGCGGGACCGGCCTCGTCCGCTGTGCCCGCAGCCCCAGAGCGCGGCCAGCCGCCCCCTCTCCCCGCCCGTCAGCCTCTCCCGTCAGCCCCGGGAGCACAGTGCGGGCTGAGGGCCAGAGCCCGGTCCCTCTATCCAGCGGCCGGCAAACTCATTCGCCAACAGAGCCAAACACCAACAGCACGACTGGGATGTCTTCAGAGAGCCACATTTTTCAAACTTCAACTTCTTCTGACGCCACTTCTCCAACACAGACTCGCCCCGGGCCGAGGTAGTTTGCGGAGGAGCCACGCTCACGGGGCCAGGGAGCCGCGCGTGGCTCGCGAGCCGCGGTTTGCCGACCACGGGCCCGGGCAGTCCGTGTTGAGAAAGCAGAGGAGAAGGGATTTAAATGGTGGTGACGACGACGCTGGCAGGATGGAGAACGGAGGGTCAGACCCTCCGCTGCACGCAGACGGATCCCATCCGCAGGATGGAATCAACATGCGCTTTCAGCTGCCGTCTTCACTGGGGAGTCCCTTTCGTTCGACAGACTGGGAACAGACGTCTCTGTGTTAACTTCTGTCTTTTCGTTACTACGTTTTCGTTGGCCAACCTGGAGCCGGTTCGGAAATCCCGGACGCCTGTGCTCCCTGGCAACCGGTGGTTTGGGCGGCTGCACCTTCCGCTGCCTTTTACGGGATCCCCGGAATGCTTTATATCTTAAGTACAGTGGGTAAAAGATTCATCAAAGGATAGAGTTTAAATCTCTGCACTTTATTTCTATAAATTATACTTTGATTAAAAATGGATTGGAAAAAATAACAATGCATTATTTTTAACAAGGTATGATTTAATAGTCAATAAAGAATATGGTTTTATAATTTAACTAAGCTGCTGATTAATAATTACTTCATAATAGCATACTACATTTTATTAAACGAACGTTGCCCAATAAAACGTCAATTATTAAAATGTGAAATACAAAATAAAAAACAGCATAAAGGAAGAAAATGACTTCAAATGCAGCACCCCATACAAGTATTATTCACATCTGTCTTATTTACTTTCAGACATCTCTCTACGCACAGGATTTTTTAAATTATTCTGCTAATGCATTTCAAACAGGCAAGGGGCAATTAAGATGTAAGGGAAAAGGCAGGGAATTAAAAATTTAAGTTTCTTATTCATCTTTAAATTAAAGGTACCAAAAATATATTTACATGACATCATTTCCAAGATGTAAGGGGGAGAAAGAGTAGGGTGCTAAGGTAGTTTGTGGATTAAGGTTTACAGGCGTATACTGTCGCACACAGGACACGTTTCTGGAAGAATGTACAGGAAAGTTAATAATTATCAGCTGTCACTGAAGACGTTTGTTCTCTCTTTTTTTTACTTGTAGTGGGGGAGGAGACGACTTTCACTTTTTGGTTATTCATGCTTTGACAACGTTGGATTTTCCACCACGATTCATATATATATATATCTCCTATCTAATAAAAGAATAATATGCAAATTGACCATATCTTTGCTACACCCACCAGCCTTACCTGCCAGCCAATCAGGAGCGATATGCAAATTAACACCCAACCAAGATGGCTGCTGCCCAAGGCCAGGCCGGGGCTGGGGCAGAGCCAGCCAGTGATCAGCCCAGTCGCAGGGCGATCGCTGGCCGTGGTCCCCTGGCCGGGGTCCCCTGCCCAAGGACAAAAGCCTCACCAGAGGTTTTCGGCCCTGGGCGGGCCGGGGGTGAGCCGTCAGTAGGACATCCCCGAGGGCTCCCAGTATGTGAGAGGGGGCAGGTTGGGCTGAGGGACCGCCCACTCCCAGTGCATGAATTTTGTGCACCGGGCCCCTGATATGTGTAAATTATACTCTAGTCATTATAAAGGAAGACCCATATGGACGTATTTTACACGTAGAGAGAACCAGGGGCTCTGATTTTACTGCTGAGGAAACTCAAGCAGCGAGGGGAGTGGATGGGAAAGGCCACCGCCCGCTCAGCAGCACGGCTCAGCCCGGCCACCGCCCGCCGCCCCCTCCGCACCGGCCACAGGGCGCACGCAGTCGGACGGGGGTGTAACCGAGAACGAGAGCCGCACGGTCCGAAGGGAACAGTCAGCGCTAAGGCATGTAAGCAGAATGAGGTACATTTTACTTCTCAGCTAAACCAACCAGCCGGCGGGCTCTCTGTGGCCTCCTGTGGTCTGGTGGACAGAAGACCCACCAGCCTGGACCCGCCCACGGGGAGGAGAAGGGACGTCCACGCCGGGGGCCGTGTCCGCGCGACGGCTCCGGACAGAGGCGGCGCGTTTCGTCGTTTAAACCGCAGGCCGAAGGCGCGTCTGCCCGGCTCGGGGCCCGCGGCCCCCAGCGGTGACGCGGCTCCGGGAGAACGGCCATCGCGGCTCTCGAGAGCCCACTCACCCAGCTCGCTCTGTGACGCCACCTCTGCTCGGTGTTTTTACGTGAAATGCTCTCCAACGGCCGAGTCTTCAGAAACGAGGACAGCGGCCCGTTCCCTCCCCGACCCGGGACTGCAGGGACGGGGTCATCTCAGGGCTCCCTCCCCCGGGAGAGGCGGGCCATTGGCCAGAGGGAGGGGGTGGGGTGATCTGTGCGTCTCACCCCAATTCAACCTGGAATTACAGCGGACTTGAGGGACCTGGAATCCCAGCACTCCCGAAGACAGCACCCCGCCCCCCCCGGAAAAAAAAAAGACAGGGACTTTGTCTCCGGTTTCCCCAACAAAACCCCCTGCACCGATCACACCGCAGACAGACACATTCATGTCTAAAACCCCAAACCGTTAATGAGCTCCCGGGAGTTATGGGGCGTGCCACGGCGATTCGATGAGGGATCGAATGCCCTGGAATTCAGGTCTTCCTTCCCTTCACTTGAGTGGATGGCCCGTTCTCCAGGTAAGTACGGAGAACGCCGTATGTACGATACACAGTGGCCGCTGGGGAACCCACGGAAGTAAGACGGGTCACCTTTCCAAAAAGGCACCTGGGTCCAGCCAGGGGCAAGGACTTCATGGTCATGGGCATCTGAGGAAAGCCTTCAGCATGGAGGCCAGACACCCAAACGAACAGACGCAAAACACGCAGTGAAAAAGAAGGAAGAGGAGGAAGAGGAGGATGCGGAGGAAGAGAAGGGGAGGAGGAGGAGGAGGAGGAAAAGGAGGAGGGAGAAGGAAGAGGAGGAGGAGGAAGAGCAGGAGGAAGAGGAGGAGGAGGAGGCGGAGGAGGAGGAGAGGGAGGAGGAGGAAGGGGAGGAGGAGAAAGAGGAGGTAGAGGAGGAGGGGGAGAAGAAGGAGGAGGAGGGGGAGAGGGAGGATGAGGAAGAGGAGAGGGAGGAGAAAGAGGAGGAGGAGAGGGAGGAGAAAGAGGAGGAGGAGGGGGAGGAGGAGGGGGAGAAGAAGGAGGAGGAGGGAGAGAGGGAGGAGGAGGCAGAGGAGAGGGAGGAGAAAGAGGAGGAGGAGAGGGAGGAGAAAGAGGAGGAGGAGGGGGAGGAGGAGGGGGAGAAGAAGGAGGAGGAGGGAGAGAGGGAGGAGGAGGCAGAGGAGAGGGAGGAGAAAGAGGAGGAGGAGAGGGAGGAGAAAGAGGAGGAGGAGAGGGAGGAGAAAGAGGAGGAGGAGGGAGAGGAGGAGGGAGAGGAGGAGGGAGAGGAGGAGGGAGAGGAGGAGGGGGAGGAGGAGGGAGAGGAGGAGGGGGAGAAGAAGGAGGAGGAGGAGGAAGAGGAGGGGGAGGAGGAGGGAGAGGAGGATGGGGAGAAGAAGGAGGAGGAGGAAGAGAGGGAGGAGGAGGCAGAGGAGAGGGAGGAGAAAGAGGAGGAGGAGAGGGAGGAGAAAGAGGAGGAGGAGAGGGAGGAGAAAGAGGAGGAGGAGGGAGAGGAGGAGGGAGAGGAGGAGGGAGAGGAGGAGGGAGAGGAGGAGGGAGAGGAGGAGGTAGAGGAGGAGGGGGAGAAGAAGGAGGAGGAGGAGGAAGAGGAGGGGGAGGAGGAGGAGCAGCTGGTCCGGGCTGGGCTCCCGTGTGGGCAGCGGCACCCGGCCCCACGTGGCGGTGAGAAAGGCGGGGTCACCTGCCTGCCGCCTCCGGATCCCCCGGGTCTCCTTGCGGATCACGTGGTGCAGGCGGTCCTGACACTGGAGTCACTTTGAGCCGTTCCTGTGGGTTCGCGCACAGCGGGCGCCTCTGCTCTCCGTCTCCCGCATTTCCTGCCACGGCCTCGCCCTCACCCCCAGGCGCCCGGCTCGCCCCCAGCGCCTGCACCCCTCCTGCTCCCCGTTCCCTGCGGATGGGCCGCCTCACCGCCCGGGGGACGGCGACTGGAAGGCGGTGGCTCTGGGGCGGACGGCAGAGCCGGGAGGGCGGACGGTGGAGCTGGGCGCGTCCCACACACCCTCCACGCCGCTTCCTCCCGGGCGGGCCTGGGGGGACCAGGAGAGACCCAGCACCTCGAGGGGGTGACCCTCCATCAGCGACCGCTCCTTCTTTTCAAAAAGTACATTTTATTGGTTTTTACAGAGAGGAAGGGAGAGGGAGAGAGAGAAACACCGATCAGCCGCCTCCTGCACACCCCCCACTGGGGCTGTGCCCGCAACCGAGGCCCATGCCCTTGACCGGAATCGAACCTGGGACCCTCCAGTCTGCAGGCCGACGCTCTGTCCACTGAGCCACACCGGTCAGGGCCATCAGCGACCTTTCAGAGCAGCCTCCGCCCCGGAGCAGCTGGGGCCTGGGACCTCGGAGACAGCACGGATGCCCGGGGGCCCCCAGCACCCCTGGACTCTGACTGCCCATAACAGGAGCTCCCCCAACGGCCGCCTCACAGCCACAGAGAACAGCGGCCACGCCGGGAGGAAGAGCCACCGCGGACAGAGGAGGGCCCCGGAAGAAAGGGCCGAAGAGCCGACGCGAGAGGCCGGCCTCCCGCTCCCCGGCCTCGTGTTGAGGAATAACGGTCCCGCGCCACCGGAACCAGGACTGAATTACGCCGCGGACGCTCTGACCGGGGAAACGCGGGGCAGTAAGGAGGCAGGAGGTGCATAATACATCTTATAAAATTCTCCATCAAAAATGGCTACATTGAACAGATTTGGGCCCTTGAAGGGGTAAGATTCAGTTACCTGGAAAACTAATTTATGATCAGTTAGCTGGAAAATTCCATCCTCTTCTGAACGACCAGATAAATGGGGTGTCACTGAAGCCGCTGCCTGTGTGCGAAGACGCGGCTCGAGCTGAGAACGGAGGCTGCGCACCTCCCGGCACCTCCCGGCAGCTCCCGGCAGCAGTCCCCGTGCAGCCAAATCCCCGACGGGCAGCCAAATCCCCGACGGGCAGCCCCTCCAGAGCAGGCGAGCGCTGTCAGCGGTAACGAGGTCACTCCCTTCTCAACAGCAAACTCTCCGCTTCCGCTCCTCCAAATGTCCGCACCCACGAGGAAGCCACAACGTTAGGTAATGGAGTAAATTTAGTTATTTACATTCATGAAGGTGGAAGCAGGATGGGTGATACCAAGTGATGAATATTTTTTTAAAAGATATTTTATTGATTTTTTTTACAGAGAGGAAGGGAGAGGGATAGAAAGTCAGTAACATCGATGAGAGAGAAACATCGATCAGCCGCCTCTTGCACGTCCCCCACTGGGAATGTGCCCGCAATCACGGTACATGCCCTTGACCGGAATCGAACCCGGGACCCTTTAGTCCGCAGGCTGATGCTCCATCCGCTGAGCCAAACCGGTCTCGGCCCAAGGGATGAGTATTTTTAAAGCTCTGTGTGACGCAGACATGTTCGACCGCGGCACGAAGCTAACACTGTGCCCTGAATATATCCCGAGCCGCCTCCTTGCCCCGCGGGCCGGACTCGGAACGTGGCGAGAAACCGCGGCTCTCGGTGACCAAACCCAGGGGCGAGGACAGTCCGGAAGACAGGGACACGTTTCTAGAGACGCACGACCTGCCAAAAATGAATCGGGAAGTGTCGGAGAATCCGAACAGCCAGATCACAACGAGTGAACGGAAGCAGCAATAAAAACTAAAAATAAAAATAAAAAACACCTCACAACAAGTAAAAGTCCTGCACCGATGGCTTCATGGATGAATTTTACCAAACGTTCGAAGAATGTCCTCAAACTACTCCAAAAATTTCAAGAGAAGGGAAGACTCCCGAATTCATTTTATGAAGCCGGCATTCGCCTACCCCCCAAAACCAGATAAAGACACTCAAAGAAAGAAGAGGCCAATATCCCTGATGAGCAGATAAAGACACTCAAAGAAAGAAGAGGCCAATATCCCTGATGAGCAATATGCTAAAATCTTCAACAAAATGTCAGCACACTCGATCCCGCAGTACATTAAAGGTCAGATGCCGTGACCGAGTGGGACTTATTCCAGGGATGCAAGGTTGGTACACTATCCCCAAACCAATAAACACGATGAGCCACGTGAACATAATGAAGGGTAAAAACCACGTGATTGTATCAATAGATGCAAAAAAAAGCACTTGATAAGACCCAGTTTCCGCTGATGATTAAAATCCTCGGCCGAGTGGGAGCCTACCGCAGTGCAGGAAAGGCCTCGTATGATAAACCCACAGCCAACATCATACTCACTGGGCAAAACTAAAAACGCTTTCCTTAAGATGGGGAGTGAGAGAGGGATGTCCGCTTTCACCACTTACTCAACACAGTACTGAACACCTAGCCCAGCGGCCGGCAAACTCATCAGCCAACAGAGCCAAATATGAACAGGACAACGACTGACATTTCTTTGGAGAGCCAAACTTTTTAAACTTAAACTTCTCCTAACGCCACTTCTTCAACACAGACTCGCCCAGGCCGTGGTATTTTGTGGAAGAGCCGCGCTCAAGGGGCCAAAGAGCCGCATGTGGCTCGCCAGCCGCGGTTTGCCGACCGCTGACCTAGCCACAACAATCAAACAAGAAGAAATAAAAGGCGGAGGAGGAAGTAGAACTGTCACGGCTCACAGGCGACATGACATTGTATTTGGAAAACCCTGAAGACCCCACCAAAAAGCTACCGGATATACTAACCAAACCCAGCCAGGCAGCAGGACGTGACAGCATTAATATTCAGAAATCGGTGGCATTTTTATGCACCAATAATAAACTACCAGAAAGAGAAACTAAGAAAACAATCCCGTTTACTATGCAACAAAAACAATAGGGTACCTAGAAATGAACTGAATTGAGGCAAAAGGCTTAGACTGGCACTTGGGAAACGATGGGACACTGCACAAAGACACTGAGGAAGACACAAATGAGTGGGAGCACGTACCGCATTCACGGACGGGAGGGACTCACGTCATTAAAATGTCCATTCTATCCAGCGCCATCGGCAGATTCAATGCAATTCCATAAAATGCCGTATTTCAAAGACCCAGAACAAACATCCTCAAAACTTACACGAAACCAGAAAAGACCCCAAACAGCCTTAGCAATCTGAAGGAAGAAGAACAACGTTGGAAGTATCCCACTCACCTGATATTAAACTACACTGAGTGGCCAGATTATTATGACCTCTGAACACAAAATAATCTGGACACTCAGTGTGTGTGTGTGTGTGTGTGTGTGTGTGTGTGTGTGTGTGTGTTTAGAGGCCCGGTGCATGAATTCGTGCATGGGTGGGGTCCAGCCATGCAGCCTGGCCAAGCGGAGGGGACATGGGCAGTTGGCTGGCCTGCCTGCTGGTCAAACTCCTGGTCGAGAGGATAATTTGCATATTAGCCTTTTATTATACAGGATCTACACAGAGTGGCCAGATCATTATGCGTTCAGAGATGATCATCATCTGGTCACTCTGCACACTGGCAAGGCCACTGTAGTCCAGACAGCCTGGCACTGGCATAAGCACAGGCACGTGGGTCCGTGAACAGAACAGGAGGCAAGAACACACCATGGAGTCGAACAACTTTTCCAATAAACGCTGTCAATAATAAAAATAAAGTCAAAAAAATTTTAACCCAGAGAACAAATTAACTGCTCAGATTGCAGGTAGTTTAAATTTAGTCTTTAAATTTTAAGAAAGTAAAAGTTAAAGTTATCCTCAACTTAGCCTTCCAAGTACCGCTTCTGGAAATAAATTTAAATTTCTGCCACATTTCTCACGACCCTTATGTTAACTGGAATCAAGCTAAGCACGAACCTTTCACCACAAAACCAAGGGTGAAAAGGATGTACCCTAAGCACTCACCCAGGGCTCAAATGCGCATCAACCCCAAATGTACCCCTGAATTATTGCAGCAAAAACGTGCACTTCTCAGCGATCCACCTTCACATCGGCTGGAAAACCCATGGGGTTCTTTGGTCGACAGTGGGGAGCTGTCCCAAACTCAGAGCGGGGCTCACACCAGCCACATCCGTTAGCCTCCTCAGCGGAGGGCTCACTCGCTGGGACACGGAGCAGAGCTATTTTGGTAGAACGTTCTCCGAGCTTAATTCCAAACACCGGCCTTACCGTTTCCAAGTCAATGAAAATTCAACAGAGATCAGCTGCGCCGGGAGGATTGCTCACAGAGAAACCATGTTCCTACTGTTCAGACTCGGCCTTCTGGGGAGCGGTCTATGTCTTTAAACACGGAGACATAACGAGGCAAACAGTTGCTTCTTTCGGGAAATCTGCAATCACACAGATTGTCCCCGGGTGGCCTTTCAAAGCTCACCGCTGCTCCTCGGGAAGGGAGTGGATGCTGATACTTCAGGCGTGAGCCCGCATTTTTAAAAAATAAACTTTTGTTGATTTCAGAGAGAAAGGGAAAGGGAGAGAGAGATAGAAACACCGATGAGAGAGAATCATTGTCTGCTTCCTGCACGCCCTCCCTTGGGCATCAAGTCAGCCAGCTGGGCATGTGCCCTTGACCAGAATCGAACGAGGGACCCTTCAGTCCGCAGGCCAATGCTCTATCCACTGAGCCACACCAGCTAGGGCTGAGCCTGCATTTTTATCTCTCACTAATACACATATGCTAACTTCATATCAAGGTAATTTTGGAATAAATAATTTACCTTCTACACCTTATTTACCTTTACTATTTGAAAATAAGTATTACTCTGTCAATGACATCATAAACAACAACACTGGTTTATTTCTCTTGTTCATTCTAGCCGTGTATGTTTCCCTTTATAAAATAGGAGTGAAGTTTTAAGGTCTTTCTATCGCTCATCCTTTCAGACTTGTTTTCCTGGTTCTCTCCTGGCTTACAGTCAAAGGACTAACTAGCTGTCCGCAGATGTCTCCATAGGTTATCAGGGAGGTTAATAATCTCACAAAACACATGTTTCCTTTAGAAATTTGGAAAGGCCTAAAATTTTTATCAGCATTTTGTCACTAGAAAGACCAAAACCCATTAGAAATGTTTTGCAGGAGGCGGTGAAATGTCGTTACTGCAGAGTGCCCTCACGCCCGACATACCTAACGCCTGCTCTCAGACAAGTTGAGATGGGTCATTTCTCAGATTCTATGGCTTATTGTATCACATCTAAAAATGTACGGGAATAAATTCACTGTGGTTTTGAGCTGATGTAATGAGTACTCGCACACATTCTCTGCAGTGAGGGAAACTTGGTGCTGAGTTTTGGGAATATAATTTAACAACGATTTTCAAGAGTCCTTAAAAGATCATACTATTTGACCTAGTTATCACATTCTTAGGATTCCATCTCAAATTAAGTACAGAATTTTATCCACAAAGGTGTTCATCTCATAACAGTGAAAACTGAGAACTCTGAAACTACTCAATGTTGATTTTTGACTATTTATAGGATGTAGTGCTGGTATTTTTGCCATTAAATGGTTGCTTATAAATAATACTAGAGGCCCGGCGCACGAAATTCGTGCATGGGGCAGGGAGTAAGGGGGAGTGTCCCTCAGCCCAGCTTGCACCCTCTCCAATCTGGGACCCCTTGAGGGATGTCGATTGCCCATTTAGGCCCGATCCTGGTAGGATCAGGCCTAAAGGGTTAGTCACACATCCCTCTCACAATCCAGGCAGGACTGCTGGTTCCCAACTGCTCACCTGCCTGCCTCCCTGATTGCCCCTAACCACTTCTGCCTGCCAGTCTGATCACCTCCTAACCACTCCCCTGCCAGCCTGCTTGATACCTAACTGCTCCCCTACCAACCTGTTTGCCCCTAACTGCCCTCCCCTGGAGGCCTGGGTTCCCTTGCACTGCCCTTCCCTGCAGGACTGGTCACCCCCAACGACCCTCCCCTGCTGGCCATCTTGTGGTGGCCATCTTGTGTCACAGGGGGGCAGGATCTTTGACCACATGGGGGCAGCCATCTTGTGAGTTGGAGTGATGGTCCATTTGCATATCACTCTTCTATCAGATAGGCTATTTAAAAGCAGGAGACAGAATTACAACGTACATATGGCACAATTTCAACTGTATGAAACTATGTCGGATAAACAGTAGAAGCGTCTGCCAAAACGGGATGCTGATCATGTGAGTGGACACTTCCTGTGTCCTTCTTGGTCGGCTGACACTTCCTGTGTCCTTCTTGGTCGGCTGACACTTCCTGTGTCCTTCTTGGTCGGTTTCCATAACCTCTAGGACGTGTCTCTTTGTTAAAGAAGCAGCGTCCTTCTCTCTTCCGTTGGTGCGGCAGACCGGCGAGCGGCCGGGGACAGGCGGGCTGCGGCCGCACCGCCGTGGGTGGGACCTGCACCCACCTCGGTAACCACGGGGGCGCCTGGCTGGGCTGTGAGGCGAGCCCAGGGGTGCAGACAAAGCTTTCCCCCCCAACAACGCCCCCCGACTGTCCGTCTCCAGCTCGGCCCCCGCTCCCCGCTCTGCTCTCCTTCTGGTCCTCGCTCCTCACAGCTGTGCACGCGCTGCGCTCACTTCCTGTCCCCTCACTTCCTGTCCCCCCCACCCGGGCGGTCGTTCCCATAGCGCATCGTCCCCACCGTGGCCTCCCCGTCACTAACTCCCGACACGGGGCGGCCACGGGATACACTGCGGGTGGACGGACGGACACCTGGACAGAAACGTGCGCACCACAAACCGTTACCAACGAAAACGGGACCCTCCCGAGATGCAGGTTCACGGTCAGTGGCAAAGCGAGAGGCCTGGTGACCGCTGGCCGCATCCGGAACGGTCCGGCAGCCGGCGGCGTGGCGCTGCGACAGAATGGCCAGGATGGCGGACGCTGACGCCGAGGCCGGATCCATGGCGACTCGGCCGGCCGGCGTGAGCGCAGCAGGAAGGCGAGCGGGGCGTCGAGGAGAACGGCTCTCGGCTGCCGGCGACAGATGTCGTCGTGGTAACGCACACACCGACTCTGGCGGCCACACCGGCCCCCGGACCACACCCTCCGGGGCCGGCTCCGCACCGGGACGGAAATCGGGCGCCTGGAAGGCCCCGCGTGGCTCTTGGGCCGAGACAGGGAGACGGGGCCGGGCGCAGCCGGGGCGGGACGGCGGGGCGCGGTCGTGGGGGGAGGGGAACGAAAGGAGCCGTTTTGTCCGGCTCACGAGCGGGGCGCTGGGGAGAGCACGACAGCCGCGCCCCGAGGCGCCGCCCGGTGAGTCTCTGCAGACACCGAGCCGCCGCTCCCCGCTCCCAGCGACCCCGCGACCCCGAGGCCCCGCTCACCCTGCACAGAGGCGGGGCCCCGGCGCAGGCGGAGGCGCCGATCGGGAACCGGGGCGTTTGGTGGGCGTTACACTCGCTCACGGGCTAACTCACGCCACGCGTCCCCACGCTCATCACGAAGACATCTTTCTCCTCTTCCTGTTTCCCGGGACGCTCCCGCGGTGGGAAGACGGCGTGAGGGCACCTGCCGTGTAATCACTCCGCCCGGCACAGAACAAGCCATCCCGCTGGCTGCCTCACCTCACTCTGTGCTGGGTGTCAGTCATCCTATCCGACGGGAGGGAGTATGCTAATCGACCGTCACCCCGTCACAACGGTGGCTGCACCCACAGGCGGGGCCAGGTTCCCATAAGGAGCCTTGAGGAGCCATCAGCAGGGACCTGAGGCTACGCCCTCCCCTTTCCCCCCCGTCCCCACAGGACTTGGGAGGGGACTTCAGGCCATGTCCCCCACCTGGCAGGGCTCGACAGGGGACCTCAAGGTGCACTTCCTGTCCTGGTGCTGGGTTAGGGTACCTCAGGCTGCTCCCCCGGCCCCAGTGCCAGGCTGGGAGACCTCAGGCCGCCAGGTAGGGCTTGACAGGGGACCTCAGGCTGTGCCCCCCCCCCCCGGCTCCCAGCAGGGCTGGACGGGGGACCTGAGGCTGTGGCCACCCGCCTGGTGGGGCTCGAGAGGAGGTCTCAGGCTGTGTCTCCCACCTGGCGGGGGTTGATGGAGGACCTCAAGGCATGCCCCCCACCCTGGTGAGGGCTGGGGGATCTCACGCCATGCCCCCTGTCCTGGTACCAGGCCAGGACCCTGAGGCCGTGCACCCTGCCCCGCAGGGCTGACAGGGGTGGGACTGGCCGGGTCTGGATCTAGCCCAATGGGGGGGGTCAGGTCTGGGTCTCACGTGATTTTGAGGTGCATGTGGGCGGGCAGGGCTTTGACCCTGGGTCCCGCGGTGAGCCCCAGACTCTGACAGGAGGAAGGTTTTCGTACACATTTTACTAATTTTCTTTCATCTCTGAGACTTCTATTATAGAGAAAGGCAACGTTAACTTATTTCCTCTAAGTAATCCCCTTCTAATGTGCACGAATTTTGTGCACTGGATCACTAGTTTCTCAATAAAACCGGAAAAGATAAAGATAAAAAAAATTCTCTAATATGTCAAAAATATTGCCGTTTGCAATGAAACATAAAAAAAAAAAATCCAGGGTAAATCCTCCCACGTAAAATCCGATGATGAAAGCAACAACTCCTATGTAGCCTGCGATGTGAATTACCTGAGAGCAGAGACCTGTCATTATCTCCTTCGTCGCCATCCCAACCCGTTTCCGGTCCTTGGTAAACCCTGAATTTTACTTAAATGAACAAAATTACACAGGGAAGTTATTACATTCAATCGGAGCGTTTTTGTCAGGCAGAGAGGGCAGAAGAAGTCAGCCACGAGGCAGCTGAGACAGGACGTGGCAGGCATGGGGGAGACGCCAGGAAGAGCGGCTCCCACTGTGGCTCTCAATACTGCCCCCAATGCTGCCCCCACTGCTCCCCCTGCCCACCTGCCCCCACTGCTCCCCCAGCCCCCACTGCTGCCCCCACTGCTCCCCCTGCCCACCTGCCCCCACTGCTCCCCCAGCCCCCCAATGCTGCCCCCACTGCTGCCCCTGCCCACCTGCCCCCACTGCTCCCCCTGCCCCCAATGCTGCCCCCACTGCTGCCCCTGCCACCCTGCCCCCACTGCTCCCCCTGCCCACCTGCCCCCACTGCTCCCCCTGCCCCCAATGCTGCCCCCACTGCTGCCCCTGCCCACCTGCCCCCACTGCTCCCCCAGCCCCCACTGCTGCCCCCACTGCTGCCCCTGCCCACCTGCCGCCACTGCTGCCCCAGCCCCCACTGCTGCCCCCACCAGCTGCCCCTGCCCACCTGCTTCCACTGCTGCCTCTCGCACAGGGCTCCGAAAGAGAGAGAGAGAGAGAGAGAGAGAGAGAGAGAGAGAGAGAGAGAGAGAGGCAGGCGAGTCCAGGCCGGCACAGGGGCAGGCCCTTCGCCGTCAGGACCCTGCACCTCACATACAACAGGTCGCCGGTGCTGGGCCCCCTGACTGACCCCCCGGCTCCCAGCCTCCCTCACAGACGTGCCGGGAGTGACTGTGCAGCCGGCAGCCTCCCCGGAGGGAGACGTGGCTTCTACTGGACCTCAGGCTGAAGAGGGGGTTCCTGGGCGGTGGACAAACCAGCACAGACCCGTCCGTGGAGCCAGAGCGGGGGGGGGGGGGCGCGAGGGCAGGACAGGACGACCGCACCCGGGGCCGCTCCCCAGGCCCGAGCCGCGCGGAGACGCCGCCCGACCTGCAGCAGCAGCACACTCTTGGCCGTGCACCCCACGTCCACCCCCGGGTGCCGAGTGCTCGCAGACACACTCACCCCTCCTGGCGGGGCTGCCTCGGTCCGGGGCCACACAGCTCACGCGGCCCCTCCCCACTCCCCCGGTGACTGTGACACCCCTTTCCCCAGCCCCCCGCGTCGCCTCGCTGGGCCCGCTTCCAGCTGGCTCTCGGGGGGGGGGGGGGTCTGCGGAAACCCCCATCCGAGGAGCCCGCACACGTCCCCGCCACCTGCCCGCCCGCCCGCCCTCTGTCCGCACCGGCCCCTGCTGATCACGGCGTCCCCGCCCCGGCCCCCAGACAGCGCCCGGCTCCCGCATCGCTAACCGAGGCCGAGCAGCGACAGGAAACGGGGAGGCCACGTGTCCCCACACCCGCTCCCTGCGCCGGCTGCCCCTCGGCCGGCAGGGGGACGGGCGGATCCTGGAAGCTCGCAGGACGGCCCCCGGCGGACGGAGCCGCTGACGCGGAAGTGGACTCGGCCGGGCCACGCCAACGAGTGAAGGGAGCGATCAGAAATGCAATAGCTGATGACAACAACGCGCTTCCTTCAAACGGCAACGCTTCCCCTTCTCCCTGAGCATGGGAGGCCGCCCCCAAAAGCCCCGGACGAGGCTGGGGTGGGGGGAGGAGGGGGAGGCGAAACACGGCGGGCCCGAGCAGAACGGACTCCCGTGGGAGCGAGAGGCCCCGTCCGATGGGCACCTGCCAGCTTCAGGACAAGAGCATGTGCGTCCTCACTGCGGGGGCCTCACTTCGTGTCTGGCAGCTACACATCCTCCTCCTGCCCGGGGGCCGGGGGCACTCGCTCCGGGGAGCCGTCCCCTCGGGGTGTCCCAGAGGCCGTGACAGAAGCACCCACTGCGCGCTGTCGGGTGAGGGCGGGTCCAAACAGACTCCACGGGACGCACAGGCCGTGGCCGCGCCTTGAGAGATCAGGAGCCAGGGACCAGCCGACACGGTGAGAAGGAGGGTCCGTTTCACTCACTGACCCAGCACTTAGTGAGGACCTACTGTGTGCCTGCCGAGCACTGACGGCACGCCTCTCAGGGCCCCCGGGGGCTCCCCTGGGAACATGTGTCCACGCCCCCGGAGAGGAAGCCAGACTGCCTCTCGGGGACCCAGGCCTGGACACAGTCCCTGCGGACGGAAGACGTTTGTAACCGTTTGTCAATGGAGGAAAGAACCCTTCATTTCTGGCTCACAAATGCTCCCACATATCGGCGGCTCTTTACCAAGGATATCAGTGATTGGCCCAAACCGGTCTGGCTCAGTGGATAGAGCGTCGGTCTGCGGACTGGAGGGTTCCGGGTTCGATTCTGGTCAAGGGCATGGACCTTGGTTACAGGCACGTCCCCAGTGGGGGGGGGGGGGTGCAGGAGGCAGCTGATGGATGTTTTTCTCCCATCGACGTTTCTGACTCTCTATCCCTCTCCCTTCCTCTCTGTGAAAAATCAATTATATATAATTTTTTTTTTTAAAAAAAAGAGTATCAGTGGTTGGCAAACTCATTAGCCCACAGAGCCAAATACCAACAGTGCAACGATTGACATTTCTCTGGAGAGCCACATTTTTTAAACTTAAACTTCTTCTAACGCCACTTCTTCAACACAGGCTCGCCCCGGGCCACGGTATTTTGTGTAAGAGCCGCGCTCAAGGAGCCAAAGAGCCGCAGGTGGCTCACGAGCCGCCGTTTGCCGACCACGAAAGGATAGCATTCGTGTTAGTCCCATAGAGAGTTTTTCAGGAGATTCCGCCCCTTCCATTTCTCTTAAAGACACACAAATGTTGTCATTTCTAACTCCCATGGGACACGTACCACTTTCCCTTGTACTGCTGCACCGCAGCCCCTGTCTCCGGGAGTAAATGTCAAAGGCACACCATCTACCACTCAGCTCTGAACCACAAATTGGCCCGGGAGAGGGCGGTTTTAACCCGGTTACCGGGTTACCGAGCCCCGGGCGCTGTGATTAAATGAGTGAAACCGCCCCCGGGGCCTCACTCCGAAAGGAGATGGTGGAGCCAGCGCCGGCGACCTTTCCGGGCTCGTGGCTAAAGCCCGTTTGGAATTCAGCCAACTGACCGCATCTCCCGGAAAAGGCTGGTCCATCTCCGATGTGACTTTCACCTGCCCCCCCCCCCCCCCGTGTCGCCCCCCAACCCCGAAGACCAACACGGGATCAGTCCACAGAGCCCGGGTTTTCAGGCGATGCCCTGAGCCTCTGCACCGGGCCGGCAACGGGGTTCGGGCGGGGACCTCCGGGGCATCCCCGCCCTCCCCTTGGGGTTTGGAAGTCAACGGGGTTGGGAGCCTCGGGGGTTGGGAGCAGAGGGGGGGAGGGAGAATCGGGGGTTGGGAGCGGAGGGGGGGGGAGCCTCAGGGGTTGGGAGCAGAGTGGGGGGGGAGCCTCGGGGGTTGGGAGCGGAGGGGGAGCAGCAGCCGTTCAGGTCAGCATTCTCGAGGAAGCAGCTCACACGGGCCTGGCCGGGGACAGGCGCTGGACAGCAGGTGACCAGTCTCTGCGCCCAGAGCCACCAGTGCTTCGAGCTACATCACCCCTCACACCCAGTGCACAACACACCTTCATCCACAGGAGGGGAGCCAGTCACCCCTCAAACCCGGTGCTCACAACCCACCGTCATCACAGGCCCACTCGGTCTGACAGGCCCACTCGGTCTCCCAGGGCCACTCGGTCTTAAAGGGCCCACTCCGGCTCTCTCCTCTAAGGCAGCTGACGGCGGGCATGTCCTAAAGCAGGGGGAGCAGATCGCACTGAGCCAGAAGCCTGGAGGACAGACAGAGGGATGGTCAAACCCTGACAGGTGTCACTCACAAAGTCATGCGAGCCACTATGCCCGGAGACCAATGGCTCTAAGTGTCGCCAGAGAAGGCTCCGGAGAGGGCGCTGGCCGCCTGTCAGGGCGCGTCCTACTCACGGGACCGGCGCCGCGGCAAACCGTGACGTCGGCGGCTGCGAACCCGGTGACGGCGGTTAACAACCCTCTTCCCAAAGCAGAAACACGCGCTGGGGAAGCAGGAGCTGGGGAAGCAGGACCTGGGGAAGCAGGACCTGGGGAAGCAGGAGCTGGGGAAGCAGGAACTGGGGAAGCAGGAGCTGGGGAAGCAGGAGCTGGGGAAGCAGGAGCTGGGGAAGCAGGAGCTGGGGAAGCAGGAGCTGGGGAAGCAGGAACGGGGGAAGCAGGAACTGGGGAAGCAGGAGCTGGGGAAGCAGGAGCTGGGGAAGCAGGAGCTGGGGAAGCAGGAGCTGGGGAAGCAGGAGCTGGGGAAGCAGGAGCTGGGGAAGCAGGAGCTGGGGAAGCAGGAACTGGGGAAGCAGGACCTGGGGAAGCAGGAGCTGGGGAAGCAGGAACTGGGGAAGCAGGAGCTGGGGAAGCAGGAGCTGGGGAAGCAGGAACTGAGGAAGCAGGAACGGGGGAAGCAGGAGCTGGGGAAGCAGGAACTGGGGAAGCAGGAACTGGGGAAGCAGGAGCTGGGGAAGCA
>CM050516.1:1327500-1517500 GCA_027563665.1 Antrozous pallidus | reverse complement strand
TGCACAGAACAGAGACACGGTTCGCGTGTGCACAGAACGGACACACGGTTCGCGTGTGCACAGGACAGAGACACGGTTCGCGTGTGCACAGAACAGAGACACGGTTCGCGTGTGCACAGAACAGAGACACGGTTCACGTGTGCACAGAACAGACACACGGTTCGCGTGTGCACAGGACAGAGACACGGTTCGCGTGTGCACAGGACAGACACACGGTTCGCGTGTGCACAGGACAGACACACGGTTCGCGTGTGCACAGAACAGACACACGGTTCGCGTGTGCACAGAACAGAGACACGGTTCAGAGACACAGTTTGCGTGTGCACAGAACAGAGACATGGTTTGCGTGTGCACAGAACAGAGACACAGTTCGTGTGTGCACAGAACAGAGACACGGTTCAGAGACACAGTTCGCGTGTGCACAGAACAGAGACACAGTTCGCGTGTGCACAGAACAGAGACACGGTTCGCGTGTGCTCAGAACAGAGACACGGTTCGCGTGTGCACAGAACAGAGACACGGTTCGCGTGTGCTCAGAACAGACACACGGTTCGCGTGTGCTCAGAACAAAGACACGGTTCGCGTGTGCACAGAACAGACACACGGTTCGCGTGTGCTCAGAACAGACACACGGTTCGCGTGTGCACAGAACAGAGACACGGTTCGCGTGTGCTCAGAACAGACACACGGTTCGCGTGTGCACAGAACAGAGACACGGTTCGCGTGTGCACAGAACAGAGACACGTTTCGCGTGTGCACAGAACAGAGACACGGTTCGCGTGTGCACAGAACAGACACACGGTTCGCGTGTGCACAGGACAGAGACACGGTTCGCGTGTGCACAGGACAGAGACACGGTTCGCGTGTGCACAGGACAGAGACACGGTTCGCGTGTGCACAGGACAGAGACACGGTTCGCGTGTGCACAGGACAGAGACACGGTTCGCGTGTGCACAGAACAGAGACACGGTTCGCGTGTGCACAGAACAGAGACACGGTTCGCGTGTGCACAGAACAGAGACACGGTTCGCGTGTGCACAGAACAGAGACACGGTTCGCGTGTGCACAGAACAGAGACACGGTTCGCGAGTGCTCAGAACAGACACACAGTTCGCGTGTGCACAGAGCAGAGACACGGTTCGCGTGTGCACAGAACAGAGACACGGTTCGCGTGTGCACAGAACAGAGACACGGTTCGCGTGTGCACAGAACAGAGACACGGTTCGCGAGTGCTCAGAACAGACACACAGTTCGCGTGTGCACAGAGCAGAGACACGGTTCGCGTGTGCACAGAACAGAGACACGGTTCGCGTGTGCACAGAACAGAGACACGGTTCGCGAGTGCTCAGAACAGACACACAGTTCGCGTGTGCACAGAGCAGAGACACGGTTCGCGTGTGCACAGAACAGAGACACGGTTCGCGTGTGCACAGAACGGACACACAGTTCGTGTGTGCACAGAACAGAGACACGGTTCGCGTGTGCTGGAGTGACTCCGCATTAATCCCCAAAGGTAGGGAAACCAAAACAAGACGCAGTATCCTCGACGTGTGCGATTGTAACACGGACAGGACAGCCCTGGCCCGCGAGGCCTGAGACAGCGAGGGCCGCTCCACGGGGGCCTCGGACACGGGCAGCTGGGAGACAGTCCGGGGCCGGACCTGACGCTGCTCCGAGCATCCTTCCGCCTTCAGCTGCTCCAGCAGGAACACGCCATCTCGGGTCACCGTCACCCAGCCTGCCCTCACCCGGCCCTCCATCACCTGGCCCGATGTCACCCGGCCCGATGTCACCCACCCCCGTCACCCGGCCCCCCAGCACCCGGCCCCCCGGACCCGGCCCCCTGTCACCCGGCCCTCCATCACCCGGCCCTCCATCACCCGGCCCCCTGTCACCCGGCCCCGTCACCCGGCCCCCTGTCACCCGGGCCCCTGTCACCCGGCCCCCTGTCACCTGGCCCCCTGTCACCCAGCCCTCCATCACCCGGCCCCCTGTCACCCGGCCCCCCGTCACCCGGCCCCCTGTCACCCGGCCCCCCGTCACCCGGCCCCCCGTCACCCGGGCCCCTGTCACCTGGCCCCCTGTCACCCGGCCCTCCATCACCCGGCCCCCTGTCACCCGGCCCCCCAGCACCCGGCCCCCCGGACCTGGCCCCCTGTCACCCGGCCCTCCATCACCCGGCCCCGTCACCCGGCCCCCCGTCACCCGGGCCCCTGTCACCTGGCCCCCTGTCACCCGGCCCTCCATCACCCGGCCCCCTGTCACCCGTCCCCCCGTCACCCGGCCCCCCGTCACCCGGGCCCCTGTCACCTGGCCCCCTGTCACCCGGCCCTCCATCACCCGGCCCCCTGTCACCCGGCCCCCCAGCACCCGGCCCCCCGGACCCGGCCCCCTGTCACCCGGCCCTCCATCACCCGGCCCCCTGTTACCCGGCCCTCTGTCACCCAGCCCTCCATCACCCGGCCCCCGGTCACCCGGCCCCCCAGCACCCGGCCCCCCGGACCCGGCCCCCTGTCACCCGGCCCTCCATCACCCGGCCCCCTGTCACCCGGCCCTCTGTCACCCGGCCCCCTGTCACCCGGCCCTCTGTCACCCGGCCCCCTGTCACCCGGCCCCCTGTCACCCGGCCCCCTGTCACCCGGCGCGATGTCACCCACCCCCGTCACCCGGCCCCCTGTCACCTGGCCCCCCGTCACCCGGCCCTCCATCACCCGGCCCTCTGTCACCCAGCCCTCTGTCACCAGGGCGGAGGGAGGGTTTCGGGACTTACACGTCGGAGGGACTGAGATGTGTGCGGCGCGGAGGGCAGTATGACACGGGGAGGCGGGACCTTGGAGAGCAGCCGCGTCCCCAGACAGAGGCTGCGAAAAGGACTCTGCTCCCGCTTTACTTCAGAATGGGAACATCACGCTTTTTTTTTTTTTTTTTTTTGCTTCTTTAAACCTTTATGCTTGACTGATTTCCTGCAATCAGGGTGTCTATAATTTTTTTAATTGCTAACTACTGCCGCTCACCAAGTTACGGGGAAATTCTGCGCTAGCGGGGACCGCACGGGGTAACGAGGGCGGGAATCGGTGCCGAACAAACTCCGACAGCCCGCCTGACGAATCCTGACAAGGCGACGAGCAAACTGTCCGTATCCGTCAATGGCGCGGGAGACGGGAGAACGGGAAAGTAGAGCTCTGCCGTGAGTAAGACGACCTAAACAACCCGCCCGCGGAACCTCAATCCACTTAAACTCCAACGAACTGAAGTTGTTCCCGAACCCGAGTCTCCCGAGAACCGCCGCCGAGGCCCGGACGCACACGGGGAGGAGCCGCGCCCGGACGGGAAGGGGCGGGAACAACCCAGACACAGAGCAGCGGCGGCGCTAAAGCCCGTGGCACGCGCCCACCAAGGACGACAGGACACGCTCAATGGCCTTAACTCACAGCCGCAGCGGGCGGGGCCCGGAGGCGGCTCGGACCCTGACGCGAGGCGGCAGAGGCCTCAGCTGGAGGCTGCCGTGCGGGCGCTGTACTCGTCTGTGTGCCAGGACAACAGGCGGCTGTTTTGGTTTTCTGAACTCGTGTGTGATTGGATGCTCCACGGAGGACGGTGTGAATATCCCATTGATGGTGCTCTCACCGGTCACCGGAGCACATTCGAAATACAAACCCTGTCTCCACAGAGTAAGAGACCCCTTTTCACGGCTGCGTAGTATTCCGCGTGCAGGTGTCCCTCCGCTTTTCGATCCCCTCGGCGGCCGATGGGCACTTGGGCTGTTCACAGATCTTCGCTTCTGTGGATTGTGCTGCGATGGGGACGCACACATTCTTCCCGACCGGTGTGTCTGCTTTCTTAGGATGTGTCCCTAGAGGTGGGGTCGCTGGGTCCAAGAGCAGGACCACGTCTAAGTGTTTAAGAAAACGCCACGCTGTTCTCCCCGGTGGCTGCCCCGGCCCGCACTCCCCCCAGCAGGGTGCTAGGGCTCCCTTCTCGCCAGCGCTTGTCATCTGTTGGTTTGTTGATGGGAGCCGTTCTGACAGGTGTGACATGATATCTCGCTGCCATTTTACTTTGCGTTTCTCTGACGATCAGTGGCTTGGAGCATTTTTTCGTCTCTCTCGGCCTTCTGCATGTCCTCTTTGGAGAAGTGTCCGTTTGGGTCTTTTGCCCATTTTTTGATCGGATTACTTGTCTCCCTGTGGTTAAGTTGTATGATTTCCCTGTATGTTTTGGAAACTAAACCCTTATCGGGCGTATCCCTGGCAAATATGTCCTCCCATGCAGCGGCCTCCCTTTTCATTTTGTTGATGGTTTCTCTTGCTGGGCAGCTGTTTGTCTTGCTGTATTCCCATTTGTTTATTTTCTCCTCAGTTTCCTTTGACCTTAGGACAGGGGTCGGCAAACTCATGAGCCAACAGAACCAAATACCGACAGGACGACGATGGACACGTCTTCGGAGAGCCACATTTTTTAAACTTCAACTTCTTCCGACGCCACTCCTTCAACACAGACTCGCCCAGGCCGTGGTGTTTTGTGGAAGAGCCGCACTCAAGGGGCCAAAGAGCCGCCTGTGGCTCGCGAGCAGCAGTTTGCCGTCCACGGTCCTAGGAGATGCATCAGTAAACATATTGCTACGAGAGATGTCTGAGATTCTACTGCCTGTGGCTTCTTCTAGGATGTTCTATGGTTTCACGACTTAACACTTAAGTCTTTTACCCATTTTTAGTTTATTCTCACGCATGGTGGAAGGTGACGGTCTAGTTTCATTGTTTGCGCGCACCTGTCCGATGTTCCCAACGCCATTTACGGAAGAGACTGTCTTTGCCCCATCGTGCGCTCTCGCCCCCAATGTTAACTGAGCAGAACGGCTCGGGTGGATTTCTGGGTTCTCTGCTCTGTCCCATCCGTCTGTCTGCCCGTTCCTGCGCCAGTGCCAGGCTGTTTTAAGGACGGCGGCTTTGCAGTGTAACTCCATATCGGGTGCTGCGACCCCTCCAGCTTTCTCAAGAACAAGCGGGTCTTTTCCGGTCCGTGTAAGTTTTTGGCGTCTTTGTTCTAGACCTGTGACTATGCCGTTGGTGTTTCCAATAGGGATTGCACTGAGGTACACATTTTAAAATATATATATTTTATTGATTTTTTTCACAGAGAGGAAGGGAGAGGGATAGAGAGGTAGAAACATCGATGAGAGAGAAACATCGATCAGCTGCCTCCTGCACACCCCCACTGGATGTGCCCAAAACCAAGATACATGCCCTTGCCTGGAATCGAACCTGGGACCTTTCAGTCCGTAGGCTGATGCTCTATCCACCAAGCCAAACCAGCTGGGCGGGGCACACATTTCTAAACGGAGGCATGTTTTCACGTTCCTGGGCACGTGCACAGGAGAGGGGTGGCTGGGCCGACGGCAGGTGTGTCTGTGGCATCGTGAGGAGCTGCCGGACAGACCGCCTTCGGCAGTAGCCACACACTGCGCACCCCACGGCCGTCCTGCTGTGGCTGTGCGTTCGGTGTGACAGCCGGGAGGCCAGCCCCTCCCCGGGCTCCAGGTGACCATGTGTCATCCTGAAAGCGTCCCAGCTGGAGCGCCACCAAGACTCGGAGTCAGGTTTGTGCGGTGTGAGGTAGGAGTCCACGCATGCTTTTCACTGCATCGATGAGAGAGAAACATGGATCAGCTACCTCCTGCACGGCCCCTGCTGGGGATGTGCCCCGCAACCAAGGTACATGCCCTTGATCGGAATCTTTCAGTCCGAAGGCCAGCGCTCTATCCTCTCAGCCAAATGGTTTCAGCTCTTCTCTCCATTTAAACGAGCTGCCCTCGGATCTGGTTAAAATCAATGGACGATGGATGTACGGGTTTGTTTCTGTTTTATTCCACTGATCTGTATGTGCGTGTGTGTTTTTTATGCCAACACCACACTGTCTTGAGTTCTGTAGCTTTTAAATTGGAAAGTACGAAACCTCCACCTTTGACTGTCTTTTTCGATGCCGTTCGGTCATTCTGGGTCCCTTGCATTTCTCTGTGGTTTTAAGCTCGGCTTGCTGAGTTCCACAACCACAACAAAATGTTTCGTCGGGATTGTTATATGAGTTGTGTTTAATCTGTATATGGATCTGGGGAACAATGCCATTTAGTAGCATTAAGTCTTCCAATCCATAAACATGCATCCCTTTCCATTTATTCGGATCTTCTTTAATTGACTTTCATGGCATTTTGTAATGGTCAATGGACCTGTTTTGCATTTTGTTTTCATAAACCTTAAGTATCTCGCCCTTTTTAATGCAGCTGCAAGTGTGGCTGCTCTCCTGGTTTCATTGGCGAACCGTTAACCGCTGTACGTTGTGTTTGTCAAGGCTCGGTCACCACCGGCTGGAAACGAATATTCCAAAATCTTATGAATGCCGGAACCCAAGTAATCTAATCCTTCCGAATGCAACTGCTGGAATTCCTGAGTCTTAATGGCTATTTTCTTGCTCCTCCTTTTTCCGTGGACCTGATAATCTTAAGAACCTTGTAATTATCTATAATTTAAATATTTCATGTTAATAGTCGCTTGCAATTTTCAGGGGAGGGTAAGATAGCAGCAAGCACACCCCTATCTCCATGTAATTTTAATTAAAAGAAATCCAAAACATTAGCTGACATAAAGGCACAATTATCTCGTCCGATGTGCTGAGCACAATACACAATATCGATGATCATATCACCTAACGGAGGTAATCCCAATTCTCAGAGGAACAGAATGTTTTAAAACATCAGCTCATTAATCCCCGCAATAATGCCACAGCGCTCCGGTCAGGTCGGGACAAACGTCTTCCTCTCGGTATGCAGGCAGGAAACGTGTATGGCAGAGAAAGTAAACAATTTGCTCAAGGTCATTCAGGAAATCGGAGGCTGTAGCTGATTTCTCATAAAAGGCCCTCTCATTGGTCAAGAAACATAGGTGTGTGCATATGCAAATGAAGTCGTTCTGAAAGGTATTGTGAGTCCAAATTTTGCATATGTGATCATGCTCTGAAGGTATCAGAGGTTTGGTTAAAAGTAAATAAATGTATTAGAGGTGCAGTTAAAAATAAATCCTCCTAAGAAACGTTTTGTAAAAAACATTTTTTGTTGTTGTTAAAACTGTCTGAAGAAGCAATCCTCAATTAATGATCCTTGTGAATTTCCATCTCATGGATTTGTTTTCATGGTTGTGACTAAATAAGGCCCAATTAGAATAGTATGTTTAATTGCAGTAAATAAATGACAGTAAGCTAATGCATAAATGGAAATTTTCGTTAAAAGTTGGTCTATCACTAGAAATTCAACTGTTTATAAAAAAAAACACAAAGTTATAAAAAAACAAACACCTCTAGTCAGGGAGGTAAAACAAGCAAGAATGATGGTTGCAAACACTTTAAAATTCCAAATGGCTTTAAATCAACAGGAACCCATGATAGGAACCTTGGAGAACATCAAAAGTAAAGAATATTTCTCAAAATAGACTCCCATTACTCTTGAGAACTTGTGGATGGTCTACAATTATTGCAAAAAGTTTGAATGGCTACCCACCTTAATAAATACTTTTTTTAAATGTGATAATAATGGACCAGTAGTATTTTCTTCAATAACTAGGAAGATTAAAGAACAAGTTAATAAATCATTTTATATTCAACTAGAAAAGCACACATACTGGATCAACGAAAACGACTTAAAAAAACACACAAATTACTCCGGAACAATGTGCATTAATACTTCCTCTACTTAGAGCTCGGTTACAGGAAGACTTCCTGTTTCCAGAATACATCCAAGGATGTGAAATAAACAAAAAACATGTTTCTGGGTCACCAAAGTAGATGCCAAAAATGCACACATTTGAAGCATTTTCTGCACAGCCCAGGCCCAGAGGCTGCCACTCAGAATCTAACTGTTCCAATTTCCAACGATGCTAATCAGGCCACTGCCTCCCCCGGTCTCTGGCCGGTGGCGAGTGAGAAACAGCAAAGCAGAGAGAAGGGGAGGGAGGGAAAAGGGCCTCGCAAGACACGGGAGGGACAGTCTGACATGGAACCGGGGACTCAGAACTGTTGGTCATGGAAACTGGGACTCAAACATTTCTTGTGCTCATATGTTTATTTCTAGTCTGCAGAGGCAAGATTTTTTAAAGAAAAGAAACGGGGGGAATAAAAATAGATACAGAGGCAAAGAAGCATGGGACAGATTATCAAACTACAGCAGGAAGGCTGGGGAGGTTGGGGGCGGAGGGGGGGCTGTAAGAGATCAACCGAAGGACTTGTATGAATGCATATGAGCATAACCAATGGATACAAGACACTGGAGGGGGCAGGTGAGGGCATGTGCTGGGGGGTGGGGAAGACCGGGGAGGTCAATGGGGGGGAAAAAATGAAAACATATTTACTACTATTTGTAATACTTTAAACAATCCTATCTAATAAAAGAGTAATTTGCAGATTGACCATCACTCCAACACACAAGAGGGCTGCCCCCATGTGGTCTAAGATCCTGCCCCCATGTGGACACAATATGGTCACCACAAGATGGCCAGCAGGGAGGACAGATGGGAAGTTCCATGCCTGCAAGGGAGGGCAGTTATGGGCTATCAGGCCAGCAAGGGAGGGCAGTTAGGGGTGACCAGGCTGGCCGGGGAGCAGTTAGACATCAATTAGGGGTACAGGGTAGTGGTTAGGGGGTGATCAGGCTGGCAGGCAGAAGCAGTTAGGGGCAATCAGGAAGGCAGGCAGGCGAGCAGTTTGGAGCCAGCAGTCCTGGATTGTGAGAAGGATGTCCGACTGCCCGTGTAGGCCCCATCCTACTGGGATCGGGCCTAAATGGGCAGTCGGACATCCCTTGAGAGATCCCAGATTGGAGAGGGTGCAGGCTGGGCTGAGGGACACCCCCCTGTCCTCCCCCCCCGCCCCCCATGCACAAATGTCATACACCGGGCCTCTAGTAAAAATAAAATAAAATAAAAAGACACGGAAGGAATCTTCTCTGGGGACTCTGGTCCATCTAAGGAGAATTCTCCAAAGATGCCACCAGCAAAGGTGACTCCCGAGAGAGCGCAGGCCGATCCCCCCCCCCCCCCCGCCCCCGCCGTGAAAAGCCTCGTTAGCAGGTCCCGGCCGTGGGCTCAGCTCTTCCGACCGGCCCGTGAGCTGCCATTTCGCGTGGCGAACGCGGAGCCAAGATTGCCAGGCATCCGAGGCAAGACGTCCACGGGGAAGTCACAAAACTAAACAACCAGAAGGAGAACGAAAGCAACGCGGGAGGAGGCCGTGCAGAGAGAACTTCAAAAACGCGTTAAAATGTCCGGGGAGATGGGAAAGAGATCGCACCTACTGCACCGGGGAGGGGGGGGTGGGCGCGAGGAGGCGGCGGCCCGGCACAAAGGCGGGTTAAGTGGACAGGGAGCGGGAAGGAGGGGCGGGGGTCACAGAATCTCCGGAAAGCAGAGCACGACGTCAGAGAAATGCCGCCCGAAGGAGAGGGAAGGCCGGGCGAGAGGCGCAGCAGCCCAACAGCCCGCCCTGCGGAGGACGACAGACAGCCGGAGGGGCTGCGCACGGCCATTAGCAGCATTTTCAAACGAAATGACGGGATTGCTCTAGGAACGTCTCAGAACTAAGGGAGATCAGCCTCTGGGTTTAAAAGTAGCCCCGGGGGGGAGGGGGCGGGCGGTTTGGGGATGAATGGAGGGATGGGACACCTATGTCATACCTTAATCAATAAGGAAATTTTAAAAACAAAAATAAAATCAATCGATCAATAAAAGCACCCCCAGAGCACCCAGCGCGGTGGCAGGCAATTGAGCTCCACAGGCCGTTCACTGTGGGACTTCGGACATGGAGGCCGGCCAGCGTCCTCCGCTGAGTGTCGACCTGTGACCCGGGAGGGCAGGGTTCGGTTCCCAGTCAGGCCACAGGCCGGGTGTGGGCTCGGACCCCGGGGTGGGGCGTGCAGGAGGCAGCCGGCCCACGATTCTCTCCATCACTGATCTCCCTCTCTCCCTCTCTCCCATCACTGATCTCTCTCTCCCCCTCTCTCTCTCTCTCTCTGTCTGTCTCTCTCTCTCCCTCTCTCTCTCTCTCTCTCTGTGTCTGTCTCTCTCTCTCCCTCTCTCTCTCTCTCTCTCTGTGTCTGTCTCTCTCTCTCCCTCTCTCTCTCTCTGTCTGTCTCTCTCTCTCCCATCACTGATCTCTCTCTTTCTCTCTCTCTCTCCCTCTCTCCCTCTCTCTCTCTCTCTGTCTGTCTGTCTGTCTCTCTCTCTCTCATCACTGCTCTCTCTCTCTCTCATCACTGATCTCTCTCTTTCTCTCTCTCTCTCTCCCTCTCTCCCTCTCTCTCTCTCTCTCTGTCTGTCTGTCTCTCTCTCTCCCATCACTGATCTCTCTCTTTCTCTCTCTCTCTCCCTCTCTCCCTCTCTCTCTCTCTCTGTCTGTCTGTCTGTCTCTCTCTCTCATCACTGCTCTCTCTCTCTCTCATCACTGATCTCTCTCTTTCTCTCTCTCTCTCTCCCTCTCTCCCTCTCTCTCTCTCTCTCTGTCTGTCTGTCTCTCTCTCTCTCATCACTGATCTCTCTCTCTCTGTGTCTCTCTCTCATCACTGATGTCTCTCTCTCTCTCTCATCACTGATACATCTCTCTCTCTCTCTCTCTCTCTCTCTCTCTCTCTCTTATCACTGATGTCTCTCTCTCTCCCTCTCCCTCCCTCTCTGACATCAATAAAAACGTTGGGGAAAACTGAGGAAAGAAGTTCTCACCGACAGCAAAAGAAAAACCACCAGGGTCACATCGGAGAATTAGGAAGCAGATGGCTCTTAGCTTCTCCGCGGCCACACTGGGGCACGACGACAACGAAGCGAGTCCCCCATCTTCCAGACCGAAGTGCTCTCCCATCGGGTAAATTCGGACAGATGTGCCCCTTAAAGAACCCCCGAAGGCCGCGCTGAGTACGCTTCGCCGGCTCCGGAAAGGGTGGCTTCCAGCACAGCAACCGGCGGCATCGTGCGGACCGGGGTCAGCCGTGTGCAGACCGGGACCCCGGACTGAAAGGTGCTTGTATTCCAGCGTGAAATGCAACGTTGGATTTCCAGAAATAACCGGTAAGGCCCTGCCCTGAAATTAAACGTGGGGTTTCCGCAACTCATCAGTTAACCAGCAAGAGCTGTCTCCGAAGAGGGGAGGGAAAGAGTGGTCTCTAGTCCACGGAGCTCATTCGGACTGCCCGCCCCGGCCCGTGGCCCGAGCTGCCGCCGCAGGAGAAGGGGTGCCCTCGGAGGAGCCAGAGGGAGGCTGGGCTGGTGATGGCCAGGCGGCGGCGAGCCGAGGGCCGGCCCGGGACGAACTGGCACCCGAGTGGAAAGTGAGAGATGAACAGGAAGCGGGGGAGGCGCTCGGTAAGGCCGGGGAGGAGTGACAGCGATCGGTATAAAATCCACCTTCGCGGCGTTCTAAAATGGCGAACCGCGCGGTAAAGGATGCCCACAGCATTCACGGCACCAACCCGCAGTATCTGGTGGAGAAGATCATTCGGACTCGAATCTATGAGTCCAAGTACTGGAAAGAGGAGTGCTTTGGGCTCACGGCTGAACTTGTAGTTGATAAAGCCATGGAATTAAGGTTTGTCGGTGGCGTCTATGGTGGCAACATAAAGCCAACTCCCTTTCTGTGTTTGACCTTGAAGATGCTTCAGATTCAACCAGAGAAGGATATCATTGTTGAGTTTATAAAAAATGAAGATTTCAAGTATGTCCGCATGTTGGGAGCACTTTACATGAGGCTGACAGGCACTGCAATTGATTGCTACAAATACTTGGAGCCTCTGTACAATGATTATAGAAAAATTAAGAGCCAGAACCGAAATGGAGAATTTGAACTGATGCATGTAGATGAGTTCATTGATGAACTTCTACACAGTGAGAGAGTCTGTGATATCATTCTTCCCCGGCTACAGAAACGCTATGTGCTAGAGGAAGCTGAGCAATTGGAGCCTCGGATTAGTGCTCTCGAAGAGGACATGGATGATGTCGAGTCCAGTGAAGAGGAGGAAGAGGAGGATGAGAAGTTGGAGAGAGTACCATCACCTGATCACCGCCGGAGAAGCTACCGAGACCTGGACAAGCCCCGTCGCTCCCCCACCCTGCGCTACAGGAGAAGTAGGAGCAGGTCTCCTAGAAGGCGGAGTCGGTCTCCAAAGAGGAGGAGCCCTTCCCCTCGCCAAGAGAGGCATCGGAGCAAAAGTCCAAGACGCCACCGCAGCAGGTCCCGAGACAGACGACACAGATCCCGCTCCAAGTCCCCAGGTCATCACCGTAGTCACAGACACAGGAGCCACTCAAAATCTCCTGAAAGATCTAAGAAGAGCCACAAGAAGAGCCGGAGAGGGAATGAGTAATGGACTCAGTTTAGGTTTAGTCCAAATAGCCTCCTGCAAATATGAAGTCATCTCTCTTTGTGGAAGGACTAAGATCTACTCCCAAGGCAGCTATAAGAATATTTTAGGGTGTTTTTGGGTTTTTTTAGCCTGAAAGTCTCTCCACTTTTTCTTGGGGAGGAAGCGGGGGGTAATGAAAGAGGTACTTAGTTTTGTATCTTTTTGAATCCTAATCCATATTTGAGGGATAATGCTCCCCAAGGGCTGCTTTTGATCCCTTGTACAACAAACACTGAGCATTTGGGAAGTGGAAGGTATGTATGACAAGGAGGAGATATGGTGGCCTAGTAATCCTTTTGTTATTAAATTTAACATTCCATCTTTCTTTGGTTTCATTTTTAGTTTTCTCCCTGATTAGAACTGTTTTGAGAATCCTAAGATTTGTGCTGCTGCTGTTATATTAAAAAATCAAGTTAGTAAAACAAAAAAAAAATAAAATAAAATCCACCTTCGCTCCTCACACAGGGCGCGGGCAGTGTGCTCAGTGAGCCCCGGCATGTCCCAGGCCCCTCCATTCTCCCAAAGGTACGAGACGGGTCCTGGCACCCCCCCTTCCACAGACTCAGGAGACTCCGCTTAAGTAAGAGCACGAATCTAGAAAGCTGGTATACAAGGACCAGTCTGAACACCCTAGACCGCAGTCGGCAAACTGTGGCTCGTGAGCCACATGTGGCTCTTTAGCCCCTTGGGTGTGGCTCTTCCACAAAATAGCACGTGCGGGCGCGCACGCACGGTGCGATTGCAACTTCGTGGTCCGTGCGCAGAAGTCGGTTTTCGGCTCTCCAAAGAAATGGCAGTCGTTGTCCTGTTGGTATTTGGCTCTGTTGACTAATGAGTTTGCCGACCAGTGCCCTAGTCCACTAAGTTCTCCACTCACGCAAAACCTAAGGGAATCACAAATCCAATATTCGTACCTGCGTGCGTAGCCTTTAGAGTGTAAAATGCACTGAGTGGCCATATTATGATGTTCTCCGAATGCATAATAATCTGGCTGCTCAGTGTGTGTGTGTGTGTGTGTGTGTGTGTGTGTGTGTGTGTGTGTGTATACTACAGGCCCGGTGCACAAAATTCATACACGGGGAAGGGGGACTGGGGGTGTCCCTCAGCCCAGCCTGCACCCTCTCCAATCTGGGACCCCGGTAGGATTGGGCATAATGGGCAGTCGGACATCCTTCTCACAATCCAGGACTGCTAGCTCCAAACTGCTCACCTGCCTGCCTCCTGGTTAGGGCCCCTAACCGCTTCTGCCTGCCAGCCTGATCACCCCCTAACCACTACCCTGCCAGCCTAATTGATGTCTAACTGCTCCCCTTCCAGCCTGTTTGCCCCCAACTTCCCTCCTCTGCCAGCCTGGTCAACCCTAACTGTCCTCCCCTGCAGGCTTGATTGCCCCCAGCTGCCCTCCCTTGCAGGGCCTGGAACCTCCCACTGTCCTCCCCTGCTGGCCATCTTGTGGTGGCCATCTTGTGTCCACATGGGGGCAGGATCTTTGACCACATGGCGGCTAGCCCTCTTGTGTGTTGGAGTGATGGTCAATCTGCATATTACTTTTTTATTAGATAGGATATATATATTAGCGGCCCAGTGCATGAATTCGTACATGGGTGGGGTCCAGCCAGCCTGGCCAGGGGGAGGGGACATGGACAGTTGGCCGGCCTGCCTGCTGGTCAAACTCCTGGTCGAGGGGACAATTTGCATATTCGCCTTTTATTCTATAGGACGAGGGGCCCCGAGCATGAAACTCGTGCACTGGGGGGGGGGGGGGGGATCCCTCAGCCCAACCTGCCCCCTCTCACATACTGGGAGCCCTCAGGGGATGTCCTACTGACGGCTCACAGAGGCTTTCAGCCTTGGGCAGGGGACCTCAGCCAGGGGACCCCCAGTGCCCTGCGATTGATCGATGGCTGGCTCTGCCCGGGATGAAAGCCTCTGGCCGAGGCTTTAGGCCTGAGCAGGGGACCCTCAGCCCCCGCAGATTGCTGACTCCGCCCCTGTCCCTCGGCTCTGACGGTTTACCTCACAGTGACCTGGGTGCCAAGATATTCCTAGGACTCAGGCACTGGGCTCCTCTGTATGCAAATTAACCACCATCTTTGTGGGGTTGACTTTCATACTCATTCTGATTGGCTGCGGGTGTAGCGGAGGTATGGGCCGTCTACATGTTTGTCTATGATTCGGTGACATGTCCACGGAGCGGCCATATCACGGTGCTCAGAGGTCGTGGTCATCGGGCCACGCGGCGTGGACGTGTTCCGAGGCAGGCCGCGAGTGTCTTCCTCTCGCCCGGAAAACACCGAGGCGGGGAACCAGGCTGGATGCTGCCCACGCGTCCCGAACACGTGTCGGGAACACGGGCTTTCAGAGCGTCACGTTAACTGCAGGCCCGTTCAGCGTCAGTCAGGGCTTAAACGACCAACGCCCGGGGGGCTGGTTCCGTTAAAGCCACTGTGATCGATGGATGCCAGACGGCCGGGCTGTCACCCCGAATAGAGCTGTCTGCACAGTAAGGTCACCGCATCTGTCACCGCAGCCACGGGAGACAGGGCCACATCCAGAAAGCCCTCCGCTCAGAGCCCTGTGTCGGAGGGGAGCCCCGCCGGGAGCCGGGAGCCGGGGGCCGGGGCCGGGGGCCGGGGGGAGGGGGGGTGAGGGGCACTGCTACCAGGAGCCCCGACAGGAGCCTGTCCTCTTCCCCTGAGACCCATAAGGCAGCGCTCCAGGCGGGGAGGGGACCCCCTGCTGGCGGCGGCCGGTCCTCAGCTGCACTTTGGGGCCCAGGAGGGATGCTGCACGGGCCCCCCACGCCAGCAGCAGCAGCTGAGCCCACGGGGGCAAGGCAGGGGCAGTCCACTGCCCCCCCCATCTCCTCCTGGAGCTCCAGAGAGCCCCCCCCCAGGGAAAAGAGGGGACACACTTCATCGAGACTGACAGGAAGCTGCTGTCTTGTGGGGGCTCGAGGCTGCCCAGCGGTGGTGACAGGGGCTCCCGCGTACCGGCGGCTGCTGGACAGGAGGGGCCACAGACACCCCGTCAGGGCGGGGCCTCAGGCAGCGCTCCCCACTCGCCAGCCATTGCAAGCAGCTGAGTGTTGTTGCGTGTCCTCTTCATGCATGTGGACACATGAACTCTGGGCCTGCCAACACAGTCAGTGGGGTGACGGGAAGCCACGGCATGCTACAGGGTGAATTCTTCACACGAGCAGGGTCTCCACAGAAGTATCGTCAGAAAAGGAATGGCGGTCTTCAAAATGGCGAATGGAAGAGCGAGCGACTGGCCATCGGAGGCACTCCATAGGCCCTGGCTGAGCCAATGACTGTCCTGGGCCCGACTTCACACCCCCTCCCCCAACGCGACAAAAGGACGTCCCGAGAGAGCGATTCAGAAACGCACGTCCTCGGGATTCACTTCCGGCCTGCTCCTGGCTACCAGCGAGAACCGCTGTTGGCTTAACGTGTGCCTGTTTCCCACGAAAAGAATTTAATAATCCATCGCACACATTAAATCTCCAGCGTGCCAAATAAAGAACCCAGCAGTTATAAGATTAGACAGTTGTAAGCTACACTCTGCTAATAGTAATAATTTCACTCCAGACGGACACTTCTTTTCACTTAATTGGTGGCTACATCCACACATCAAGACACATAATTGCAGTTGGAGGGCAAGCGACAACATGTAATTTTTGCGAATTCTCTCAACAAAAACGAAAACGAGCAAATGGCCTGTAAGTTCAAGGGGTGAAGCAAAGCTCACCCTGACAATGAGCTGTCCGAACGCCCTGGACTCAGTGTGTAACTGGCAGCCGTTCCTTCCTGACAGGGCACATGCTGCGAAAACACAGCGTCTCATTCGCTCGTTACACAAACCGGAGCTAGCGATGAGTTGGCATCAATCTTGCCGCATTGTCTTATACTAGAGGCCTGGTGCATGGAATCTGTGCACCGGGGGGAGGGGGTCTCTGAGCCCAGCCTGCACCTCTCCCAGTCCGGGACCCCTCTCCCAGTCCGGGACCCCTCTCCCAGTCCGGGACCCCTCTCCCAGTCCGGGAACCCTCTCCCAGTCCGGGAACTCCTCTCCCAGTCCGGGACCCCTCTCCCAGTCCGGGACCCCTCTCCCAGTCCGGGACCCCTCTCCCAGTCCTGGACCCCTCTCCCAGTCCGGGACCCCTCTCCCAGTCCGGGACCCCTCTCCCAGTCCGGAACCCCTCTCCCAGTCCGGGACCCCTCGCTCGCGGCTCCTTACCGCTCGGCTCGCTGTGCCTTCGCGCTGCTGCGGAGGCGGCTGAGGCTCCCCCACTGCCACTGCGCTCGCCATCATAAGCCAGGCTTCTGGCTGAGCCGCAGCCCCCCTGTGGGAGCGCGCTCCGGCACTGAGCGTCTGCCCCCTGGTGGTCAGTGCACAGCACAGCAACCGGTCATTCTGCTGGTTGTTCCGCCATTCGGTCGATTTGCATGGTACGGTTTTATTAGATAGGACTAGAAGTCTGGTGCATGAATTCGTGCATGGGTGGGGTCCGGCCGGCACACCCAAAGGGGGCTGATCGGGGCTGGACTGGCAGGGGGGAGGGGCCATGAGAGGTCAGCAAGCCCCGCCCATGATGGGGGGAGCCTATTGGGGACAAGGCTGGAGTGGGGGACACGGGAGGTTGGCCAGCTGGCCTCGCCCCTGATTGGGGTGGGGGTGGGGGGACTGTGGGAGGTTGGGGGAAGGCGTTGCGGCCCCGATTGGGCTGGTTGGCCGCTGCAGTGCGCATCATAGCGCCAGTCATTCCGGTCATTCCGGCGTTCTGGTTGCTTGGCTTTTATAGAGAGAGATGTTTTGTGACCAAATTTTAATAGGACCATCTCGTCTGTATTCACACAATGCTGTCAAACTAATTATTTTTATATGTTGCCTTAAAGTAAGTCTACTGTATTTTTCATATTAGAACCTTCCCCTGTATTATGAATATGCAGAAAAAAATAACTTAATAAAAACAAATGAGGTAACTAATTACCATCTGGAGTTACATTTCAATCTTCAGACATGCACCTTTTTTTTTTTTTTTATCACTAACAATTAGTTTCTGGAAATCTAGTGCTCTGGGCAGGACAAACAAGAAAGAAGACGTGATGTCTGCTTACAATCCCCAAATCCTAAATCATAAGGAATACGGCAACAATCTCTCCATATAGAAGCCTGAGCAACCGTTACAACCACACGACCGGAATGACCAGGACAACTGGTCAACCAGTCGCTATGACTCACACTGACCACCAGGGGGCAGGTGCTCACCGCAAGAACAGAAAACCACAGGCATGGAACAGACTGCTGAATCTCGGAGGGAAGGGGCGAGGGGGGAGGGCAGGACGAGATTAACCAAAGATCCATCCACACTAGAGGCCCAGTGCACAGATTTGTGACCAGTGGGTCCTTCAGCCTGGCCTGCGGGGATCTGGCCGAAACCAGCTCTCTGACATCCCCCGAGGGGTCCTGGACTGGGAGAGGGCGCAGCTGGGCCGAGAGAAACACCACTGTGTGCACGAATCCATGCACCGGGCCTCTAGTTTAATAATATCCAACTGCAATTCCTAAGAAAAATGCTGAGCAAGTCTGGATAGAGAGTACGGACCAGACATTTAGAGGAACTTCTACATTCAGCCCTGGCTGGTTTGGCTCAGAGGACGGAGCATTGGCCTGTGGGCTGAGGGTCTTGGGTTCAATTCTGATCAAGGGATCGTGCCTGAATTGAGGCTCCATCCCCGGGGGAGGCGTGCAGGAAGCAGCCAAGCCATGATTCTCTTCATCATCGATGTTTCTCTCTCTCCCTTCTCTCTGAAATCAATAAAAATGTATTTTTTAAATAAATAAATTTAAATTTTTTTATATTCAATGCTAAAATATTAGAAGCATCCACAAGGAAACCACAAAGATCTGTTTTCCCTGCCACACCCCCACAATGCACTGCCTGGGGATTGCAATAAGATAAATAAAAGCCGCGGCTATAAATATCGGAACGTAAAAGACAAGGCGATCGTAACTCACAGGCAACATGTCTGCTCACCTATAAAATCAACAGCAAATAATAAGAAAAGTTGGCAAGTGGACCACAGACAAGGTCAACACAAAAATCAATAGCGCTCTTACACCTCCAGAATAGCCAATCTGAGAGTCGAATAGGACAAAAACAACATAAACGCTGAAATGGGTATAAAACTCTAAAAGAAATGTGCGCGCTCCTCATGAAGTCAACTATAAAACTGCACTGCAGGGCTGGGAGAAGCCTAAACAAACGGGAAGACAGGTCTGGCCCAGAATGGCCAGGCGATCCTGGAAGGAGTAAAGAGGTCAGTTTCTAACAAATCCACTCTGCCCAGTGGAATCCTGACCCCCATCACAATTCCAACGTCATCGTTGAGGGGTCTGACAAGCTAATTCCAAAGCTGACATAAAAAAATATGCAAAAAAATTTTTAAAAGATCAGTGAAGAGTTTGGTCCATACAAAACAACACAAAAACAATGTTATGCCATTCCAATTAGTACCATGCCAATTAGAACGGAACAATATCAATACCGGGAGATTAATGACATGGCGCACTGCTCCTGTAGGGAGACGAGCAGCAGAGAACAAAACAGCTTGCAGTCCACTCCACCGCTGCGCTCTGCCTCAGCGCCGTCACAGCTGACATGAACTTGGCACTGAGTAGGTGCGAGGGGCAGGTCAAGGTCTACTGCACAGCTGAGCCGGTGTAGCCCTCACAACCACCGTTAAAGGAGGCACGCCTACGAGCCCGCTTCACGGAGGAGAAAGCTACCACACGGCGAGTCTCAGGAGCGCGTGTGACAGAGTCTGCATTCGAACCCGGTACAGCTGCCACAGCAGCCACCCGTCACCCGGCAGCTGGTGCAGTCTGGGAAGCGAAGAAGGTGACATTTCCAGCCGCGGCTGTGCCGAATGCCTGCTGCTCCTGACCCCCCTCTGCACCTGGCTCTCCCCAAACGGCTCCCGGCTTCCCGGCTGGTTTCAGCCAACGGGGGATACAGGTGACCAGGACAGGACAAGACGGTCATTGTGGCCCCTGAGCCCTAACAACCCCCCACACACACACACACAGATACATACACACAGACAGACACACACACACAGACACACACACACACAGATACATACACACAGACAGACACACACACACACGCACAGATACAGACACACACACACACACACAGATACAGACACACACACACAGACACACACAGATACAGACACACACACACACAGACACACACAGATACAGACACACACACAGACACACACATACACACACACACACACATACACACAGATACAGACACACACACAGACACACACACACACAGACACACACACAGACACACACATACACACACACAGACACACACACACACAGACACACACACACAGACACACACACAGACACACACATACACACACACAGACGCACACACACAGACACACACACAGACACACACACACACACACACAGACACACACATACACACACACAGAGACACACACACACACAGACACACACACAGACACACACATACACACACACAGACACACACACACACAGACACACACACACAGACACACACACAGACACACACATACACACACACAGACGCACACACACAGACACACACACACACAGACACACACACAGACACACACACACACACACACACACACATACACACACACACACACACACAGACACACACATACACACACACAGAGACACACACACACACAGACACACACACAGACACACACACACACACACAGACACACACACACATACAGACACACACAGACACACACAGACACACAGACACACAGACACACACACAGATACATACACACAGACAGACACACACACACACACACACATACACAGATGCACACACACACACTACTCACGTGCCAGAGAGCCGCCACAGGCTCACCACACACTCCCCACGAAGCCACGGCTCCAGCAGGCGGCCCTGCACCCAGTCCCCTCATCTGTCTTGCACGTCATCTTCTCTCCCTAAGGCCTCGCCATGGGAAAGGCGGTGTCGCCTGCTCCCGGTCTGCAGAATGCCTCTGGGTTCCCCCAACAGCCCCCTGCTGGGCAGCTCCCTTCCCTGAACTCCTCCCCAAGCGCCGTTCGCCTGCACGCTGCTCCTGCCGGCCTACGGGCTCGCTGGGCAGGAGGGCGGACGGAACCCAGGCCCTTCCCGGGAGGCAGAGGAGTGAAGCCCCTCCTTACACCACTCACCAGAGATACTCTAGACCAGGGGTGGGCAAACTCGTCAGTCCCCAGAGCCAAACACCAACAGCACGACGATTGAAATTCCTTCGGAGAGCCACATTTTTTAAACTTAAACTTCTTCTAACGCCGCTTCTTCAACACAGACTCGCCCCGGGCCGTGGTGTTTTGTGGAAGAGCCACGCTCCAGAGCCAAAGAGCCGCCTGTGGCTCTCGAGCCGCGGTTTGCCGACCATTGTTCTAGATGAATTGAAGACCAATATATTCAAAACAAAAGTAGTCAGAGACTGACAGGAGACACAGGAAGTATTTTATAACCACGGACGAGGGCTCCTTCTTTAAAAACAGACAGAAAACTTAAAACACATGAGAAAAGCTTTGTAAATTTAATGACAGAAAGATTCAAGTTTCTGCCCTAACTGGTGTGGCTCAGTGGATAGAGCGTCGGCCTGCAGACTGAGGGGTCCCAGGTTCGATCCCGGTCAAGGGCATGTACCTGGGTTGCGGGCACATCCCAGTGGCGGGGGGGTGCAGGAGGCAGCTGATTGATGTTTCTCTCTCACTGATGTTTCTACGTCTCTCTCCCTCTCCCTTCCTCTCTGTAACAAATCGATAAAATATATGTTTTTAAAAAGATTCAGATTTCTATGACAGACAAGAAAACAGGCAGCAGACCTGGCTGGCAGAAGCTGGACTAGAAGAAAGGCTTAGTCGTTTCAGCCGTAGAGATGCCCAGAATCTCCACGAGGACAGATAAGACGAAGGGAGGGGGTCCTATCAGGGACCCGGACGAAGCCTCCCGTTGGGGTGTGAAAGGACGCAGGCTTCTCTTCGCAGCATTACGAGACCAGACACCCTCAACTACGTACCTACTCCCGCCGGCAGTTCCACATGCAGGATGCAGTGTTGCCCAAAGAGCTGTTCTCGAATGTACTTCCGATCAGGCAGCAGGGGAGGGGCTGGAGGGGAGGAAGCTGGACTCTGGGGGTGGGCAGTGAGCCCTCGTCCTCTCTGACCTCCGGTGGCCGGAGCTTCTGGTCCGACGACACAGGGCACCGGAGACAGACGGGCAGGGAAGCCAGGTCCCTCCACGCGGGGAAGCTCGAAGGAGGCGCTGGAGGGAGCTGACCCCAGCGCGTCCTCCGAGTGCAGTGGAGGGGGAGGAAAAGGAAGCCCTGGCTGCGGAGAAAAGCAGAGAAGCAGGCCGGCTGATCAGAGCGGAAGGGAAAGGGGCTCCCCCAGCGCTGACAGCCACAGGGGCTCGCACAGATCTGCAGCTCCGGTCCCGCCACAGCAGGAAGTCCAAACGGACCTCGAGCAAAGCGTTTGTGAGTGTGGCCCCCGGCGACTGGCAGCGAGCGGCAAACACGGGTCCCCTCGGGAGGCAGCAGCTTCAGCCACAGTCCCAGCATCCCTGGAGGCGTCCAGACTGGGAACCAGGCGAAGGATTAGCAAGCAGCTCACAGGAGATAAAACACCCCCCCCCCAATCAACAGAGAACAGACACGGAACAAGCCCGGGGAGCCCCGGGGACACGCACTGGGAAGAATAACCAACGCCGTCCCAGCCCCGCACCGGCAACGTTGACAAAGCTCATCACGCACCTGCTGACAAGGGGGAGAGAACACCGAACTCTCACGTTAACTCGCTCATTAGGCAACAGATGTTACTGAGCTCCTAACCGGCCCCCGGCATTGTTATCTCTCCATCTAAAAGCCTGAGCGGCTGTCATGACCAGTGGACCAATTGGTCGACATGATGCGCACTGACCATCGGGGGGCAGATGCTCAACACAGGAGCTGCCCCCCTGGTGGACAGCGTGCTCCCACAGCCAACCTCCCGCGGTCCCTCCACCCACCCCGCCCCCACTGCCCCAATTGCCAGTCAGGCTGAGGGACCCCACCGGTGCGCGAATTCATGCACCGGGCCTCTAGTTTTAGTGAAAACACAAAGTCTGTTTTGAAGCTTATATTCCAGTGACTGGAACCAAACAGTAAGTAAGTACACCATCGTTCGCCGAGGGGAGAGAGAAGAGCAGAGGACGAGGGCTCTGGGGCGGAATAAGCCAGGAGACGCCTTCAGAGCTGGGCTCCGCATGACTTCTCTGTGAAGGTCAGAGAGGAAGGAAGCTTTGTAGGCTGTGCAGGCCGAATGGCCTCAAGCTACTCAACACCCCAGTGCAGCACCAAAGCAGCCACAGACAACTCAGGAACACATGAGTACGACCGTGTTCCAATAAAACTTTATTTACAACAATGTGCATGGGGCCAGATTAGGCTCTCGGACAACAGTCTGTGTCAAGCCCTGTTCCAGGCTGAAAAGCAAACAATTGGGTGTATTGTTACCTACTAGGGGCCCAGTGCACGAATTCGTGCACAGTGGGGTCCGGCCAGCCCAGACCCAATCGGAGCAGATCTGGACCAGGCCTGTCGGGAGGAGGAGATGGCAGGAGGTTGGCCAGCCGGCCCCATCTCCTGTTGGGTGATCAGGGACAGGACCAGCCGGGGGGAGGAGGTGTGGGCGATCAGGGTGGGGCGGGCCAATTGCCAGCAGAGCAGGCTGGGAGGAAGCGCTAAGGGAGGTTGGCTGGCCACACCCCCTGATCAGGCTGGTTCATCACTGTCATTCTGCTGCTGTGAATGCATCACAACATAAATATCTGTGTTTCCTGACGGTTATGACCCGCAGGCTGAGAAACGCTGCCGCGGAGCCTAAGACCCTCGGAAAACACAAATATTCCGTGACAATTCCTAACAGTCGTGACCCGCACGAATTTTGTGCACCGGGCCTCTAGAAATACACATAAACCCAGATGATGTCTAAAAAAACGAAGAAAAGCTGGACTGAGAAAATAGTAAACCTGGTTAATTCCAAGCAAACATTTCTAAATAAAAACAATAATGATGACACTGGATTTGAAGGTTACATGAAAATCAAGACGGTAAAACAAACTAACAAAAAACAACAACAAAAAATGGAAAGAAAGTGAGACTGTGGAAGAGAAATGACCAGAATGCATTGGGTTGTTAGGAAGAAATCTTTAGAGTTTAAGTGTGCATGTTAAACTTCCGAGAGAAACTATAAAAACAATGGACACAGAATTTATTAAATCTAAAATAGTGGGGAAACATAAAAAGGAGCAATTACTTTTAGAAATTAAAGTGGGATGAAATAAAATAGTAGCGATACAACTGCAAGAATAATTCCAAAGTTTCCATAATCAGAGTAAGTAACTGCTCTGATTTCTCCAACCAAGAACTAATATTGTCATACAAGGTAAACATTCAAAATCTACATCCTACATAATCCTATCTAATAAAAGGCCAATATGCAAATCAACTGAACGGCAGAATGACTGGTCTCTGCGAGGCACACTGACCACCAGGGGGCAGAGGCTCGACACAGGAGCTGCTCCCTGGTGGTCAGGGCACCCCCTCAGGGAGAGCACCGCTCAGCCAGAAGCCGGGCTCACGGCTGGGAGTGCAGCGGCGATGGCTGGAGCCTCTCCCATCTCCGCAGGCGGCGCTAAGGATGTCCGACTGCCGGCTTAGGCCCCGCTCCCTACGGACACCCCCTGAGGGCTCCCAGACCGCAAGAGGGCCAGGCCAGGCTGAGGAACCCCCAGCCTCAGCCCCAGCCCCGGCCGCAGAGTACGAATTCGTGCACCGGGCCTCTAGCACTAATAACTGAGAGACACAGGAAAGACACAGCACCTTGAAAGACAGAAAGGAAAGGGGCGCGAGGTGCCAGGAGATGCCGACACGAAGTCGGCCTCGGTCTCCACGGCGCAGAGTTCCTTCTGGAGCCTCTGAGGGTGGCGTCCACTCCTTGCTTTGCCGGCTTCTCGGGGCCCCAGTGTCACTGGGCCCCTCCACCGTCAATGCCAGCAGCGGCTGACGGCGTCCTCCCCACATGGCCACTCTGACCTCTTCCTCTAACCCGGTTCCGCACCCAAACCTCTCCCCATGGAAGATCGCGTGACCAGCGACCTCCGTTCCTCCTGCTGCCTTAACTCCCCTCTGCCGTGTCACGCAGAGCCTGGGAGTTCTGAAAACTGGGATGCGGGCCTCTTCTGAGGAGGCGGGAAAGACGGGGGATGGGGGGGGGGCAGGCATTACTCTGCCCACCTAACAAACAGACTCAAATTTATAAAGAAAAGTATTGAAAGAGCTTTGGAACATTTACAGACACAACATTTAGTGGAATGTCTTAACATCTCTCTCTCAGGAACTGCCAATCGGGCTGAAACACAATTATTAAAGATTGGTACGATATAATCAACAATCGGACTGATATTTTTAGAGCCTGTAGCCAACAATTAGAGCGTAGGTAATCTTATGCAAATGCGAAACATTTACAAGAAGGGACCACACACTGGGCCAAGTGAGTCTCAACAGCTTTTAAACAATCAGCTTAAAGCACCTCAAGTTTTCTGACCTTAGGGCAAGGGAGTTAGGAATCAGTGTTTTGAAAAACAGTTAAGATCCTTTTATATTTAAAAACACATCTAAATAATCCATTCGTTAAAGAAGAGATCATAATTAAAATGTTAAAATATGCATGGAAAAATAATGAAATAGCACATATCAGAACTACTAAGAAGTCACAAAAATAATTAGAAAAAAATTATAAATTTAAATGCTTAAATTATAAGAGAAGATAAGCTGGATAGCAATGAACTAAGCATCTAATTTAAGCATTAGGAAAGGAATAACAGGATAAACCTAAATCAGGCAGAATGAAGGAAATAATAAAAGAGCTGAAGTAAATTAACAACGATTCAAGGGAAGTCCAACAAAAACTTTGATTCCTTGAAAAGCTAATAAAATTGACAAATCTCAGCAACGCTGGTCAAGAGGCCCCACACAGTTGAAACAAAGATATGTGTAAATCTCATGGTCATGGATACTCAATTTTATTTATATTTTATTGAAAAACTAGAGGCCCGGTGCATGAAATCCGTGCACTGGTAGGGTCCCCAGCGGCTGCCGGACTGGGCCTCCCTCCCTTCCCCAGCCGGCCCACCCCCTCGGCAAACTCCCAGAGAACTCCGGTCACTTGAGGGGAAATTTTGCATACTACGCTCTTATAAGATAGGACGAGATACAAAAGACTATCAGAAAATACTACGAACAACCATATGCCAACAAATTGACAACCTGGGTAAAGTGGATAAACTCCTAGACACATACAATCTTCCAAAACTGAATCAGGAAGAATCAGAAAACCTGAATCTACTTTTTCATTGAAAATATTTTTTTTAACTTTGCTTCAAAATTTTTCTTATGAAACTATTTGAAAATTACTTACTTAATAAAACCCTTTAGCCACAAAAATAAATAAAAATAAATAAAAAGATGTAAATATTATGACATTCCCAGATCCTAATAATTACATTTGTGCTTTTACAAATTTTATCCCAATGTTTTTAAAAAAGGAAATGAAGACCTCATTCATAACAATAATGATACGAAGTGCCAAAAGTACACTAATAAGAAATATGGCAAATCCACCTCAAAAAATTAGTGACCTAAAAACACTTGATACGTAAAGAGATTTACTGTGTTTCTGAAACAGACAGGAAAAGCTAAAAACATCCAGATGCCAAAGCTCGCCTATGAATGTATAAGGAATTTATAAAATTAATGGAATCCTAATCAACGCATCTGAAGTTGTTTTGTAAAAAAGAACAAAATAATTCTCAAATTAACCCTGAGGGATAAATGGGAGGTAACAGCCAAGGATTTGGGGGAAATGACAAGGAAGAGCAGCCCTGAAAACAGGAAAATGTATTACAACAGAAGAACACTTCAAAATGCTTTTATTGACCACGGGACGTGAAGACAGGCCGGTGGAACCAAACAGGAAGTCCGCAGCAGGCAGAGTTTTCTAAGACGCTGGTTTTAAATCGATGGGAGAATTCCATTTAATAGGTGATGGGAAACTCTTACCAAATATGCTCCGTAACCCGTTGCAACACTCGTGAACTGAACACTTCACAGACGTGAGAAAGAGATGCAGGCCAAGGTCACCCATCTTCTCACCCGACACATTGGCCAAAAGGCACAAAGCAAGAACGAATCGTTAGGGTGTTTCCGCTGCAAATGGGACATCACCACCAACCGGAAACATAATGTCCCGGCCCCTGTGATTGCCAAGGACAGAGGGAGCCCCGTTTCAGGCTCCCTGTGACCCAAGTCCCGGTTCCCTTTCTCTGCCAGGCAGTCTGTCCATGCCAGCTACTGTTCTGCCCAGATTTCAAGATCCCCAGAGACCACCAGGGAGCCATTATCCGATGCAAAAGCAAAAGAGTCTTCATTCGAGCCCGGGTTCGGCTCTCGCAGCCCTTTACCGGCACAGCGGTGGAACCAGAGAGAGCGAGAGTTTGGGGGAGACAGAGGTTATAAGGACTGGTCATTTGGGCGGGCCCAGGAGAGTGGCGTGGGTGACGGAGATTGGTCACTTTGGTTAGGGTTTCATGTTCTGAGGTCATAGCCGTCCCCTACTGCCCCCTGAACGGTCAGTAGCGACGCAGGGGGAGCACCTTGGGGTATGACCTCATCAGGACCTGAGCTGCGTCCCCGGAGCTTCACTGGTTCACTCGGGCAGTGGTTGGGGAGTGAGGACATTCCTGGTGCCCCTGTGGTCACTCCCCACTCCCTTCAGGGGAGGAGGGGGTCAGGCTGACCAGCTCCGCAAGATGGAGGATGGCCAGTTCGCTTTGTTCTTTCACCACACCCGGAAGCAGCGCCCTCAGGCCTCCAGGCTCCGGGTAGACGGCTGCCCCCCTCACCAGCTTCAAGCAGCTGCTCCTCCTCCACCTGCTGCGAACCGTCCTGCACCCCCATCTCGTCAGTCGCCGGGACCAACAGAGCCCCGCACTGGTTCCGTCCGGCCCGAGCTCGATCCCGGCACGGGGCCTTCGGAGCAGGCCCCCACATTCACCGAACCAGGGTCCGTCCTGAGGCCGGGGGTGGGGGGGGGACAGCTGCAGAAACGGGGGGGGACGGTGAGAACTGGAGGTTGGAAAAGCAGACCACAAAGACATCACCGAGTCGGACTGTATAAAACGCCACGTTTCGATATGCAAAATAACCCCACCACCAGTGGTCTTGGGTGAAAAAGTGTATCTAGAACGAAATAAAGTAATTTTTTATTACCGAACGTTTGCTAATAAAACCTTGGAGGACTGGACGGAGCTGTGTCATTTGGCAGGAAAAGGGGTACAGAGTGCAGTGAGGGTGAGGTGTCCTTATCCGGGGAAAAGGTAACGATACTTACCAGTGAGATGTATTGGCGTTAGCACTCACCATGTTTTATTTTTTATTTTTTTACATATTTTATTGATTTTTTACAGACAGGAAGGGAGAGGGATAGAAAGTCAGAAACATCGATGAGAGAGAAACATCCATCAGCTGCCTCCTGCACACCCCCCACTGGGGATGTGCCCGCAGCCAAGGTCCATGCCCCCGACCGGAATCAAACCCGGGCCCCTTCAGTCCGCAGGCCGATGCTCCGTCCACTGAGCCAGACCGGTCAGGGCTGAGTAAGTTTCTTTACTTTGGATCCAATTCTCCTGCGCATCTTCATCCGGGGGAACAGGTGAAAACTGGCCACAGCGTGTGAGTCCTGTCTGCAAACGCATCTTCCGAAGCCGGACGAGGAAAGAGAAACGCCAACCCGGCAGTGAGACACCCGTCCCCACACGCACTCCCGGCCGGACAGTGAGAGCCGGGGAAGGACCTGGACTGTCAGCCTCTCCCGGGCCCAGCGGCTCTGCCCGAGACGGCGGAGTGGGGGGCTGGGGGGGGCCAGGGTCTGGGACCGGCGGCGGCGGCACGGGGCCACGGGGCTGGGTCCCCCCCGAGGCCTGAGCTGAGCGGTGGCTGTCACCGGGAACACGGGGGCACAGTGAAGGGGACAGGGTGCCGGGGGACAGGGAGCAGCTGAGGCCTGAAGAGCCAGAGGAGAGGGCAGGTTCCGCACCGCGTGGACCGAATTCTGGGCCTGCTTTACGGAGGGACGGGGGAGGGACTCGGGAGCCGGAAGCAAGCCGACGGCAGGATTGCACTTGTTTGAAAATGTGACGGGCCCGACGTTCTAAACGACCTTGGTGAGAAACGCTGGGCGTGTGGACCGGGGTGATGTCACTGGAGGCGGAGCAAACACAGCCGGTCAGAGAAATGGAGCCCGCAAACGCGGCCGAACTAATGGAGGAGGGGGGTGGGGACAGGGATGGAGGGGGAGGGGGACAGGGATGGAGGAGGATGGGGACAGGGATGGAGGGGGAGGGGGACAGGGATGGAGGGGGAGGGGGACAGGGATGGAGGAGGATGGGGACAGGGATGGAGGGGGAGGGGGACAGGGATGGAGGAGGATGGGGACAGGATGGAGGGGGAGGGGGACAGGGATGGAGGGGGAGGGGGACAGGGATGGAGGGGGACAGGGATGGAGGGGAAGTGGGACAGGGATGGAGGGGGACAGGGATGGAGGGGGACAGGGATGGAGGGGGAGGGGGACAGGGATGGAGGGGGATGGGGACAGGGATGGAGGGCGGTGCCAGCTCAGGGAACAGAGAGAAGGTCAAGGCCAGAGTCAGGGCTGGAGGGAGAGACACGGAGCTGGACAAGCCGACAGGCAGACGACCCCCCCACAGCCCCTGGGCGGGCGGCGGCCCGCGCTCCCCGGTGGAGCCCCCAGAGGTGCAGTGCCTCGCCTGAACCTCCGGCCGCCAATGGGCGAGGCCCACCTGTCACCGCCCCCCCCCCCCCCCCCCGGGAAGCTCGGCCTCCGCCCGTTCCCGCCGGCGGGCAGCCACAGGGGCACGCGGGGAACAGCGGGGGACAGAGGACAACGAACGGCGTGCAGACCGCCGAGCGCCGTCACCCGCGGGGAGCCGCAGACACAGGGAACACCCCGTCTGGGAGCCGGGCTCCGGGTAGAGAGGAAGCGGGAGGGCGGGTGGAGGCCACCGGGAAGGCAGCACCAGGGCCGCATTCAGGGGTTCTGGCCGCGCCCGGGCCTCGCGGGCTGAGGAGCAGACGGCCGTGTCGGGCGGAACCAAGGGCTTTCGGGAAGGCCACTCGGCGCGGGAGCCCCATCCCAGAGGGTGGCCCCTGGGGCTACAAATGCCGTGTCCGGCTCTGCCCCGGCCTGCGTGTCCGGGCGGCCGGGGGGGGGGGGGCAGAGCGGGGGAAGGCGCTGGAGGAGGCACACGGCGGGCGCTGCCGGGGGCACGGGAAGCCGGGCTCGCTCCGCCCGTCCACAGGAGCCCCGGCCGCTCCCCGGTTTGGAGAGGCCCGGGCGAGGACGACCTTCTGGACGAAACCGGGGCTGCGAGGGCTGAGGCAGCCGGGGCTGCGAAGACCTGCTCTCGCAAGAATTTCATGCATCGGGCCTCTAATGTGTGTGTGTGTGTGTATGTGTGTGTTTTATATACTAGAGGCCTGGTGCACGAAATTCGTGCATGGGGGCGGGGGATTCCCTTAGCCCAGCCTGCACCCTCTCCAATCTGGGACCCCTCGAGGGATGTCCGACTGCCCATTTAGGCCTGATCCCAGTAGGATTGGGCCTAAATGGGCTATCAGACAGCCCTCTCACAATCCAGGACTGCTGGCTCCAAACTGCTCGCCTGCCTGCCTCCCTGATTGCCCCTAACCGCTTCTGCCTGCCAGCCTGATCACCTCCTAAACACTCCCCTGCCAGTCTAATTGATGTCTAACTGCTCCCCTGCCAGCCTGTTTGCCCCCAACATCCCTCCTCTGCCGGCCTAGTCACCCCTAAATGCATTCCCCTGCAGGCTTGATCACCCCTAACTGCCCTCCCTTGCAGGCCTGGTCCCTCCCAACTGTCCTCCCTGGCTGGCCTGATCACCCACAACTGCCCTCCCATGCAGGGCCTGGAACCTCCCAACAGCCCTCCCCTGCTGGCCATCTTGTGGTGGCCATCTTGTGTCCACACGGGGGCAGGATCTTTGACCACATGGGGGCAGCCCTCTTGTGTGTGGAGTGATGGTCAATCTGCAAATTACTTTTATTAGATAGGATAGAAGCCTGGTGTATGGGTGGGGGCCAGCTGGTTTGCCCTGAAGAATGTCCAGGATCAGGGTGGGGGTTCCCTTGAGGTGTGGGGAGCCTGGGCGAGGAGCCTGTGGAGGTTTGCAGGCCGGCCACACCCCCCAACAACCCAAGTGGAGGCCCTGGGATCTGGAATTAATCTTTGTCTACAATTGAAACTTTGTAGCCTGGAGCAAAGCCAAGCCTTCTGCTCGCTTCCGGGGGGCAGCCATTTCTCTTTGAAACATTGTAGCCTGGAGTGGAGGCCTAGGCTGGCAACACAGGCTGAAAGGTTGGTTTCCTCCGTTGCCAGGGAAACCCAAGCCTCTGTTCTCTCCAGCTCAGTGGCTGCTGCCATTTCTGTATCTTTTATAATTGAAACTTTGTAACATTGAGTGGAAGCTTAGGCCGGCAACAGCAGGTGGGAAGTTTGGCTTCCTCTGTTGCCGGGAAAACCCAAGCCTTCCTCCTGCTCTCAGTGGTAGCAGCCATCTTGGTGGGGGTTTATTTGCATAATCTGCTCCTGATTGGCTGGTGGGCATGGCTGTGGGCATGGCTTGTGGGTGTGGCAAAGGTATGGTCAAATTTGCATATTACTCTTTTATTAGATAGGATTGATTTGAGAGGAAGAGAAAAGGAGAGATAGAAACATCAGTGATGAGAGAGAATCACTGATTGCCTGCCTCCTGCACGCCCACCCCCACCCCCGGGATCAACCCTGCAACCCAGGCACGTGCCCTTGGCCGGAATTGAACCCAGGACCCTTCAGTCCACAGGCTGACTGATGTTCTATCTACTCTGCCAAACCAGTTAGGGAGGGAAGTAACCACTTTCAAATAAATACAGAACCAGTCATTACCAGTTACAATTATTCTGCTATAATGTAATAATCTACAATAATAAAAGGGTAATATGCTAATTAGACAGACGTCTTTCAGGATGTCATTCCGGACATCCTTCCTGACAAAGCCAGTGTCAGGGGGGCAGCCCGGGTCCGGGTGTCTGTGGTGTCAGAGGGGGGCAGCCCGGGTCCCGGTGTCTGCGGGTGCCAGAGGGGGGCAGCCCGGGTCCCGGTGTCTGCGGGTGCCAGAGGGGGGCAGCCCGGGTCCCGGTGTCTGTGGTGCCAGAGGGGGGCAGCCCGGGTCCCGGTGTCTGCGGGTGTCAGAGGGGGGCAGCCCGGATCTCGGTGTCTGTGGGTGACAGAGGGGGACAGCCCGGGTGTCTGTGGTGTCAGAGGGGGGCAGCCCGGGTCCCGGTGTCTGCGGGTGTCAGAGGGGGGCAGCCCGGGTCCGGTTGTCTGTGGGTGACAGAGGGGGGCAGCCCGGGTGTCTGTGGTGCCAGAGGGGGGCAGCCCGGGTCCCGGTGTCTGCGGGTGTCAGAGGGGGGCAGCCCGGGTCCGGTTGTCTGTGGGTGACAGAGGGGGGCAGCCCGGGTCCCGGTGTCTGTGGTGTCAGAGGGGGGCAGCCCGGGTCCCGGTGTCTGTGGGTGTCAGAGGGGGGCAGCCCGGGTCCCGGTGTCTGCGGGTGTCAGAGGGGGGCAGCCCGGGTCCCGGTGTCTGTGGTGTCAGAGGGGGGCAGCCCGGGTCCCGGTGTCTGCGGGTGTCAGAGGGGGGCAGCCCGGGTCCCGGTGTCTGTGGTGACAGAGGGGGGCAGCCCGGGTCCCGGTGTCTGCGGGTGTCAGAGGGGGGCAGCCCGGGTCCCGGTGCCTGTGGGTGTCAGAGGAGGGCAGCCCGGGTCCCGGTGTCTGCGGGTGTCAGAGGGGGGCAGCCCGGGTCCCGGTGCCTGTGGGTGTCAGAGGGGGGCAGCCCGGGTCCCGGTGTCTGTGGTGACAGAGGGGGGCAGCCCGGGTCCCGGTGTCTGCGGGTGTCAGAGGGGGGCAGCCCGGGTCCCGGTGTCTGTGGTGTCAGAGGGGGGCAGCCCGGGTCCCGGTGTCTGCGGGTGACAGAGGGGGGCAGCCCGGGTCCCGGTGTCTGCGGGTGTCAGAGGGGGGCAGCCCGGGTCCCGGTGTCTGCGGGTGCCAGAGGGGGGCAGCCCGGGTCCCGGTGTCTGTGGTGTCAGAGGGGGGCAGCCCGGGTCCCGGTGTCTGCGGGTGTCAGAGGGGGGCAGCCCGGGTCCCGGTGTCTGTGGTGTCAGAGGGGGGCAGCCCGGGTCCCGGTGTCTGCGGGTGTCAGAGGGGGGCAGCCCGGGTCCCGGTGTCTGCGGGTGACAGAGGGGGGCAGCCCGGGTCCCGGTGTCTGCGGGTGTCAGAGGGGGGCAGCCCGGGTCCCGGTGTCTGCGGGTGCCAGAGGGGGGCAGCCCGGGTCCCGGTGTCTGCGGGTGTCAGAGGGGGGCAGCCCGTGTCCCGGTGTCTGTGGTGTCAGAGGGGGGCAGCCCGGGTCCGGGTGTCTGCGGGTGACAGAGGGGGACAGCCCGGGTCCCGGTGTCTGTGGTGTCAGAGGGGGGCAGCCCGGGTCCCGGTGTCTGTGGTGTCAGAGGGGGACAGCCCGGGTCCCGGTGTCTGTGGTGTCAGAGGGGGACAGCCCGGGTCCCGGTGTCTGTGGTGTCAGAGGGGGGCAGCCCGGGGCCCGGTGTCTGCGGGTGTCAGAGGGGGACAGCCCGGGTCCCGGTGTCTGTGGTGTCAGAGGGGGGCAGCCCGGGTCCCGGTGTCTGCGGGTGTCAGAGGGGGGCAGCCTGGGTCCCGGTGTCTGTGGTGTCAGAGGGGGGCAGCCCGGGTCCCGGTGTCTGCGGGTGTCAGAGGGGGGCAGCCCGGGTCCCGGTGTCTGCGGGTGTCAGAGGGAGGCAGCCCGGGTCCCGGTGTCTGCGGGTGTCAGAGGGGGGCAGCCCGGGTCCCGGTGTCTGTGGTGTCAGAGGGGGGCAGCCCGGGTCCCGGTGTCTGCGGGTGACAGAGGGGGACAGCCCGGGTCCCGGTGTCTGCGGGTGTCAGAGGGGGGCAGCCCGGGTCCCGGTGTCTGCGGGTGCCAGAGGGGGGCAGCCCGGGTCCCGGTGTCTGTGGTGTCAGAGGGGGGCAGCCCGGGTCCCGGTGTCTGCGGGTGTCAGAGGGGGGCAGCCCGGGTCCCGATGTCTGTGGGTGTCAGAGGGGGGCAGCCCGGTCCGGGTGCGGGAGGGAAGCAGTGCCGGCCGCTGGGGAAGGAAGGCCTCCTCTCGCATGAATATTCATGCACCGGGCCTCTGGTAAGAATAATAACCTCACACATTAGTTCTTTTAAAGCATGCGTATCATCTGTATCCTGTATTGCTTTCTAACCTATTAGCATTTGCCCTCTCATCAGATCATCAATCTCTTCGGAAGAGAAAAAGTTATTTTTTTCACGTCCTGCCTGACACCCGGAAAAGTGCTGCTGGCCACACGCCCGACGCTGGACAACGTGCACAAGCGATGTGACACGTGGAGACCAAACCGTTCTCCGTTACAACCCCTCCTCCTCTGGCCAGAGGTATTTTTAAAAACATTAAAAACGTAGAGCCAAAAGTGGAATCCTGTGGCTGTCGAAAAGATGAGAGATGCAGAACGACATTTACAAGTGAGACAAAGGAACGGCGGGAGCGGGGATTCCCCGGCCCAGCGCGCAGGGGCGGGAGGCCGGGGACGGCGAGCCGTCCCCACTGCGCCGACACCGCTTCCTCCCACGAGCAGAGCACGGGGGGGGCCCCCCGGATCGGAAGAGGAAGCGTGACTGTGAGTGACGTGAGGGTGCGATGACGTGGACCGCGGGAACGGGCTGTCCCCGCATCGAACGCAGAAACCCTGCCGTTTCTGTCCCGGAAAACTCACACGACAGCGGGGTCTCCGTGGGGGAGCCCCCGAGTGCCCCAGACGGCGTCACCCCGAACGCAGGACGCCACACGGGCTGACGCCGTGGAAGCTTACTTTTGTTGCCGTGTCTGTTTCTTCGCGGCGTGGCCAGCCTGTCACCCGGACGCACTCTCGGCCGGCCCGCTGCGGGCCGCACGCGTCTCCGCCAGGCCGGAAACACGCGTCAACACGCGACACGGAGCCTCATCCGAACGGGGCGAGGCGTGCCAACAGACCGCTCGAGTTGCTGACTTCACTGGCGACTCTTTAATTACGAGACAGCAGGTGCCTGTGGCTGGAGGACGGACACGTGCTGGCGATAACCGTGCGGAGTCACCCCGTCCCCGGCATCGGAAGATGGTGACGGCTCTGCGGAAAGAAACCAGGCCGCACACGCACAATCCGATGCCTGATTCCACCACTGCCGATCCGATCCGGCTTCCCAACAAGCGGAGATCGCCCACTTATCTCCTCATTAGCAGCTAATCCCACTCGCTCCTCCTGCCGAGCCCATTAACGAACGGACGCCTGGGCCTCTCTCTGTCTTCTCGAGACTCGAGGAATTAACGGGCACTTGTCTACGGGAACCAAACGGCTCCCTAAACGGATGAGCGACACCAAGGACGTCAGAACGATACCAGCCGGCGCTAACTCCGAGTGCCCACGGCCCTGGCACACACCGACCCGCTGCCGGATGCGGACGGGGTCGTTGGCCGATGCGGACCCATCGGGGGCGTCGGTGAGGGGGCGGCCAGAGGCAGGTGCTCGCCAATCAAGCAGCTCTCTGGGATGGAGAAAAACGGCACAGGCAGCGCCTCCCGGGTTCCCCAACGCTGTAAGCACCTAATACAAAGTGAATAGGTGATTGGAGCAGAAATTTGCATTTATATGATATTTTCCTCCAAGCAGCTTGAAATAGGAGAACATGGGGCTGAGCCATGAAAAGCGTGGATTCCGACGAGAAGTGTGGAGTCCTCTCCCGTCAGCGCCTCCTTTTCTGCGCGCTGTCAGCCATTCACGTCGGAAATCACCCCGCAACCCTTCGTTACACCCCGGACTGTTTCCTTCCCTCCGGACCCGGCTCAGCAGAGCTCGCTGCGCCCCCTTTCCCCTTCCCCCCAAGGGGCAGCAGGCTGTTTGACAGACACATTTGTTATAAATCAACTCCTAGCTCTGACTCAGAGAAGGCTAAGTTCACAGCGATGTGAAAATTAAACTCAGGAGGATGACAAATTTCCTATTTCTCTGCTAAAACGGAGGCCCTCCCACAGCTCTGGTGCGGGGTACACAGGGTGTGGGGGGAGGGACGCTGACTCTTCGAGGCCCGGAGCGGGGCAGGCCACGCACCGTCAGGGCTGCGTGTGGGAAACAGTGCAAACCCGGCATCTGGCACCAAACAGGCACCTCTCTCTGTTCGTTTAAGAGCGGGGAGGGGGCCTGCGGACTGGAGGTCCGGGATTCGGTTCCGATCCAGGGCAGGTGCCCGGGGGCGGACTCGGTCCCCAACGGGGACAACGCAGGAGACAGGCAGTGGGTGATTCTCTCTCCCCATTGATGTTCCTCTCTCTCTCTCTCTCTCTCTCTCTCTCTCTCTCTCTCCCCCCGCCATCCTTTCCTCTCTGAAACCAATAAACATATATTAATAAAAGTAAAATGAAAGCGGGGAGGGAGGCGGGAGATTAGCATACTCCTGTTTAACATTTTAAAGTCCTGGATCCAGAAAAGACCACCTGGAAACTCTCCCTCCGGCAGCGCCGCTGCGAGGCCGAGAGCCACCCCACCTCTCAGAGGAGCCGCTGCCCCCCGGACAGCAGCGCGGACGCGGGACGGGCTCGGGAAGCAGCGCTTCTGGCCGTGGACGTGACCGCCTGTGTTCCTGCCCTTGAGGCGGAACCCGAACCCCCTCAGACCAAGCCGGGAGGTCGGAGGGCGGGCCGGGGACACACCACTGGCCAGCGTGGCCGGTCCCGAGTCTGGGTGCGGGAGGGCGGCCGCGGCCTGAAGCTCCCCAGGATCCTCGTGATCTGGGGCAATTGCCTGGGGCTGCGTTTTAATCTCCGGTCCAGAAAGATCTAGAAGATCGCCGAAGCCGGTGTGGCTCAGTGGATAGAGCGTGGGCCGCGGACTGAAAGGTCCCGGGTTCGATTCCGGTCAAGGGCATGGACCTTGGTTGCGGGCACATCCCCAGTGGAGGGTGTGCGGGAGGCGGCTGATGGATGTTTCTCTCTCATTGATGTTTCTGACTCTCTATCCCTCTCCCTTCCTCTCTGTGAAAAAAATCCATAAGATACAATTTTAAAAAAGAGTTTTAATTAAATACTATCCAATTTAAAACATTTTAACATACAATTAAGTTTATCTTTAATCCTACCTCAATTTATAAATACGAAGTATTATGTGGAAAGACATCACTTAATGAAATGGGCTATAAGACCGATTTCTAGAGGTTTCAACAAACTTTGTCTTTAAGGGAACTTGACAGTTGCAGACATGACGGGACTATGCTTTTCACTGCACTTCAATACAGACACCAGCCGTAAAAGAATCACTGTCGTAAAGGGCTCACTGAAAGCAAACGAACTCAGGTGAAAGGACATCAGGTCTATTTTCCCCCCAAACCTGACAGCCTGTATTTTGCCAGGGGGGCTCTTTACCGGAACCGGAGCGGAGCGGGCTCCGCCTCCTCGGACCCGTGCCGGGGGCCCTGAGCCGCACGCTGCCAGGCCCTCTGAGAGGTGGGGTGGCGCTCAGCCCCCGGTTCAAGTGCCGCTCACTGCATGTTTACTGCCCAATCTTAAGAGCATGTTTTGGGCAAGAACGTGTGCTTATGACAGAAACAATATTTTCACCAGGGACAGAAATAACGCATTTCACCATGAAGCAACAGTAAAGTGTAAAGAAGTTAAAGCATCTCGAATTCTACCCCCCACATGTAATAATCTCATTTACCAACGTGTTGTCTTTCCTTAGTCTTACTTACAATGTTATATAATATTAATGTATCTATCTATCTATAATTATATATATATATATATATATATAGAGAGAGAGAGAGAGAGAGAGAGAGAGAGAGAGAGGGAGGGAGAGAGGAAAAGGGGGGAGAGATTTGTAAAGCATACAGTATTTATCAACAGTGTGTTGATTGCAGGGGTGGGGGTGGAGGGTATAGGGGGCATAAATGGTGATGGGGAAAAGTAAAATTTAAAAAAAATAACTGAAGAGCAGATATTAATGAAAAAGTTCTGAATTGTACATAATGCTTCCCACGGGTGGTTTGTCGATGTTTCCCATTTTAGAAGCTCAGGGTCTCCAGTCACTCGGCGTCAGATTAACCGATGTGAAACCGTCAGTCAAACCCTCACTGCGGAAACTCCCTGCCTGCGGCTCAGCTCGCCTGCGCTCCGGCGAGGGGGTGGGGGACACTGTGTCATCTTCACAGACTGTCGTCCTCGTGCGGGTAACCCTGTCGCTGTGGGCGATGCTGCAGGAGAGGGGGCAGTGGTTGTGTAAGTGACAAGCAGGGGTGACAGGCCGTTTCCCCAGGGGCTGTAGCTGGAACCTGGGCCAGGGCCCCACCTCCCTCCGAAGTCTCCCCAGCTCCTGCCCCTCCGACAGCACTGCCCAAGCCTGAGCCACGGGAAGTCTATTGCTTCTCAAACACTCCATGGAAACTATCGTCTAAACCCGGAAAAAAAAAACACTCAAATGTATATGTTTCTCCGTATCAGAACGAACTTAATCCTAGCTAACAAATATGCAAATTGACCGTCACGCCATCACAAAGACAGCCGCCCCATAGCCACAAGATGGCAAGCCCCTCAGCCCCGCCAGAGTCCCCCAGTCCTCTCAGACCCGCTGGGGGCGAGGGGGGGGACCGGCTGGTGCACGGTGTGTCCGGACCACCTCAGCCCCCCAGGGCCAGCCCGAAGCACAGGCAGGCCTCGGATGGCAGCTGCCCAGCCACCCAGGGCCGCCCGAGACGCAGGTAACCAGGGCCGCCGGAGGCTGGCGCTGCCGGCAGTGGCAGCAGCAGAGGTGTGATGGGGGCATCGCCTCCCGCCCCTGAGGGCTTCCGTATGGTGAGAGGGGGCCAGGTCAGGCTGAGGGACACCCCCCCCCCAGTACATGAATTTCCATGCACCGGGCCCCTAGTATACAATATAATGTCATGGTGCATTTTATAAAAATCTGCTAGAAAAAATTAAACTTGTAAATAAATAATAAAGTTAAAATAGATTTCAGGCAAGATACCTTATATGTGTGTATAAATATACATACCATGAATGTTAGAAGCGTATTATGAATCAGATATTAAGCAAATATTATTCTTGTGTTATAAATGTTGGCCTAAAAAAAATAGCTTTCTTCAAAGAAGAGAAATTGAGAGAACGAGAAGGCATTTCGAGTTTTCACTTTAATATCTTGCTTTAACAGAAAAAGTCGAATTTCTCCCGAAAGTTTTTGAAATGTGCATTGACAGTTTCGCTCAGAGAAAGAGGCCAGTGTCACAGTCCTCAAAAATAAGCACACGAAGGATTTAAAGATGTTTTTGCAGTTGGTTGTTATGGTTCAAACACACTATTAGGACTCGATCGGTGTTGGGGGAAAGCGATCAGAGTGGGAGCGGCGAATGGGGGGGGGGGGGGACGCCTGACACTCTGAGCGAGGATGACCCAAAGGCGGGGGGCAATGGCCTGAGCCCCGGAGGCCGGAGTGGGACAAAGGGAGACCGGGCCCACCTGCCTGAATGTGTCCGAGAAGCCAGTTCGGCTCCCAAGTCAGCGCTGCGTTAGCTCCTCCTCCTGTAGCCGTGATGGGGGGGACATGTGACAGCGATCGGACACGGACGCAGGGAAAGGTGGGGACACCGTCGCCACAAGACACGGCAGCGGGGGGCTGCGAATGAGACCAGGAGGGACCCTCCCGCTGCCCGGCCCGGTCTCACCATTTCCTCCTCGAGGATGAAGTTGTCTAAATAAACCCCGGAAATGCGCTCCCTTCGAAAGCCGGGGGTCACACGCTCTCCTGCGGCCGCGATCCCCGGCGAGCTCCTGGCACTTACCCCGGGGGGGGCAGTGAGCGGCGCACCCCCATCTACATGAGCCGTTGTGCGCGGACACAGTAGCCCGGGAAGCTCCCACTCCCGACGTGTGAGCTTCTCGAACGCACACGCGGCGTGATCTGGGATGTTCCCGTGTTACCGAGCGTGTTTCCGTGTTACAGAAACGTGTGTCTGTCGACGCAAAAGGCTGCTCGGGCGTCCAAAGCCTGGTCTGACACCGCCGGTTTTAGACACGCCGACGAGCGCCGGCCTGTGACCCAGGAGGCCAGGGTTCGATTCCCGGTCGGGGCACAGGCCCGGGTGGTGGGCTCGGTCCCCGTGCGGGGCGTGCAGGAGGCGGCCGGTCCGTGGTTCTCTCTCATCACGGACGCTTCTCTCTCTCCCTCTCCCGTCCTCTCTGACATCCATAAAAACATATTTAAAAAAACAAACACCAAATGAGCCAAAGGCGGTGTGGTTCGGTGGACAGAGCATCGGCCTGTAGACTGAAAGGTCCCGGGTTCGATTCCGGTCGGGGGCATGTCCCCTGGCTGCGGGCACATCCCCCCCCAGCGGGGGGCGTGCAGGAGGCGGCTGATGGATGTTTCTCTCTCGTCGATGTTTCTGGCTCTCTCCCTCTCCCCTCCTCTCTGTGGGAAATCAGTAAGATATTTTTTTAAAAAATACCAGACGGCAAGGGTCCGAGCAATGAGCACGTGTGGGCACCAGCGCCGGGTCCCGTGAGCGCGCTGAGTAGTGTTCGCGGCGAGCAAGCGAACGAGACGCCGGAGTCGGCGGGCAAACAGCGGTCGCCGGTTCCCACATTTCACAGGAGGCCGTTCGGGGCCTCCGCACGTCCTCTTCACCGGGGCCGCTCTCCCCGGCGAGGCCAGCCCGGACGGACACACGTGCGCGAAACTGCCCCCGGCTGTCTGCCGCGGCGACATCGCCAGAGCAACTGCCCCCGGCTGTCTGCCGCGGGGACATCGCCAGAGCAACTGCCCCCGGCTGTCTGCCGCGGGGACATCGCCAGAGCACGAGCCGGAGGGGGGGCCGAGGGAGAAGGCGGCCCCGCGGCTGCGGGGGAGGGGGGGGAGCGGCGATGAGACGGTGCCTGGACCAACCTCGACGCGTGACGTGGGAACCACAGAACCCGCTCTCCCCAGGGCGCGTGCCACGTTCCTTCCGGATCCCGACACGAGAGCCGAAGCGCACTCCGATCGGCCGCCGGACAACGGGGCCGGGGTTTGGAGGGAGTCAGCCCCCCGCCTGCGAAGACAGAAAGCGTCCCCCCGCTCGGGCCCTGAAACCCCCACGTCCCCCAGCGACCCTTCCCAAAGGGAGAGACGGGTGTGCCCACCGCCACCGTCCTCTGTTCTGAAGCCGGACACAGCTCCGTCACCCCGAAACCCGGCCGAGCGCCCCGCCATGGGGCGGAGGAGCGCTGGGGAAGCACTCCCCGTGGGAAAGATAAATGCTGTCGTGAACAAGACAGTCCAGGAAGCCACCGTGTGTGGGGACGGACATACCATGGACCACCTTAAAAATGTCACCGCGTCTTCACCACAACAAAGCAGAAACAGGCACGTGACTTGGAATTACTTCATTTTAAAGCGATGGACAAAAAAAATAATAATACTAAAATGTGAAATCGCTTTCTCTGCTATCCCAGGTACAGGCCAGTTTCTGAAAATTAATAAAATAAAATTAGACACTGAAGCCTAAACACATGTCTGCTGCCTGCACACCCTTCCCTCCCCTCGGCCGCCGGAACCCCCACCGTTACAATCCAGCAGAGGGGGCCCCCAGGCAGGACATGAGTTATGGAGGAAGGGGTCCCCCCAAGGCCAGGACATGAGTTATGGAGGGAGGGGTCCCCCCAAGGCCAGGACATGAGTTATGGAGGGAGGGGTCCCCCCAAGGCCAGGACATGAGTTATGGAGGAAGGGGTCCCCCCCAAGGCCAGGACATGAGTTATGGAGGGAGGGGTCCCCCCAAGGCCAGGACATGAGTTATGGAGGGAGGGGTCCCCCCAAGGCCAGGACATGAGTTATGGAGGAAGGGGTCCCCCCCAAGACCAGGACATGAGTTATGGAGGGAGGGGTCCCCCCAAGGCCAGGACATGAGTTATGGAGGAAGGGGTCCCCCCCAAGGCCAGGACATGAGTTATGGAGGAAGGGGTCCCCCCCAAGGCCAGGACATGAGTTATGGAGGGAGGGGTTCCCCCCAGCCAGGACATGAGTTATGGAGGGAGGGGTCCGGGTCCCAGGCAGGCCAAGGCCATGAGTCATGGCCGGTCTGAACCAGCTGTGGTGACCTCCCCGCCCGATGGCGGCCGGGGGCGGGGGGGCCAGGCCAGGGCGTGGGGCCACCGGGAGCTCTGGCTGTGGGGCAGCAGCAGGCGGGTGGGGACTCGGGAAGGCGCTTGCTTTCCGGGTTTTCAGGGAGAGAACAAACACACTCCGTCAGCATCTCCCTTCATCTCTCGGCCACCGGCCCTGCTTCCTGCCCGGATCGGAGAAGTGATGCCGCAGCTGCGAGGGACACGCACAAGGACAGACATCGACCCGTGACAGAAGGAGAAGCGGGGAGTCAGGGAGAGGCTGGGTTCTGGTGGCCTGGGGAGCAGTCACCCCGCCCTGCACTGCCTGCTGTCAACTTCAGACAGTTACACACACACTCATAGACACACATACACACATACACATACACACACACACATACACACATACACCACACACATGCACACTCACACACACACACTCACACACACATACACAGTCACACACACACACCACACACACACACACACTCGTACACATACACCACACACACACACTCACATACACACGCACTCTCACACATACACACATACACCCCACACACACTCACACACACACACATACACCACACACATGCACACTCACACACTCACACACACACTCACACACACATACCCACAGTCACACAAACACACTCACACACACACACCACAAAAATGATTCAAGAGTCTCAAATATTTGGTTTAAAACCAAAAACACTTTAAAGTGATGAAGCATATGGGAAGCAGAAGAAAGCATGTCTTATGCAAAAAGGGGTGTAAGAATTGACTACAAACCTAATGCCAGACTCCGGCGAACTGAGCAACACACTGCAGGCGACAGACAACATCCTCCGGCAATTGGCTCTTAAAACACGAAACATTGCAATAAAAAGAGTAACAGACAAATGTCGCGGATTAAAAGCTATGGAACGGTAAAGGCGTCAGCTTTCCCCAGGGTGAGGATCGGTCTAACGCAATCCCGCACAAAACCTGAGGTGCTTTGTGCTTGTGGGGGTGCGTGCTCTGCCTGGGGAAAAGCTGGCGAGCGTCTTCCCGGTAAGAAGACAGGCCTAGCGCAGCCCGGGAAACAACAGCAGACTCTACCGACTTACATGGGAATACAAACCAGAAAAGTCAATAGTAATCAGGACAACCTTAAATAAGAACAAATTTAGATACTGCATTACTAAACAGAGATCCTGTTTGCAAAACCACAGCAATTAAAAGTGTGCGAGGACAGAGAACAGAGAATCCATTAAATAAATAGACTCCATTAGCATGCGCAAACAGAGCGCCCCGCACAGGCACAGCGACAGTGCCCCGGAGAACGCGTGTGCACCCTGACACGCACGCACACGGAACAGGCAAATGTCGGCTCCGCCTCAGACCACACGCGGAACCCCCTGCAGGTGCCTGTGCACCCGCAGACCACGCCGCCCGCCAGTTCTCTGCTCAGGGGCGTGCTCACCAAAAACACGCGGAGAGAAAGGGGGGCCGGGCTCTTGGAAAGTAACGTGATGTTAGCAGCCCACGCAACGGGGACACGGACAGGCTAGCCGAGGAAATCTGCCCGCATGCAGACAGAAAGAAAAGGAGGTTCACAGGAAAAGGAAAAATTAAAAGATCAACTCAGATTAGCTGCCAAGCAGAAGATCTATCACCCCTTCTTCCAACAACTATGTATTATATGGAGCACTTCGTCTGTCAAGACAATGTTCTAGGCACTTGAGGTAGAATATAAGCAAAAAAAAACCAAAAAAATCTCTTTATTTTCAGAGCTTATACTCTAGGAGAATTCCATAAAGTGAGCCGAGAGACACAATGGGGAAGACATTCCCAAAGAAGTTGATCAGACCCTTTCCCAGGAAAGAAACACATTTTCCGCATTAAAGTACCCTCCGGGGTTCAGCCCAAGGGCCCCATGCCACATCCAGCCTTCTCCGGGCGCATTTCGGGAGCCTTTATTAAAAGTGTTCATTTACCGGCGTGTCCCTGCAGAGTCGGCACGCCGGCCCATCTCCCGAGACAAACACCGGAGGCAGCGAGGCCGAACTCTGCAGGAAAATGAGTCCCGACCCGACTTCCAGACCCAGGAACCAAACAGACGCTTTCGAAGATCCCGGTGTCCGAGAGGCGGCTTCTCAGACGTGCGTTCTCGGGCGGCTTCGGGGGCTGGGCTCCGCAAACAGGAAGCAGGACGGGAACCAGGAGGCGTGTGGGACCCAAAGACCGGGTGTCGGAGGGTGGGGATTGTGAGCACCCCCGAGGCCGGGGACCGTGTGAGCAACGGTCTCATGGCCCCTTCCCAGCTCATAGGCCTTGTGAGACAGAACAGTCGGCTTCCTGAGGAACAGGCTGACCCTGTGGGCGGCACAGTCGTCAATGGCACGCCTCTGACGTTGCTTGGGAAACAGTGTTTTGTCTCGGGGTGCTTGTTACACACAAACAGGAGGGGGTGAGTGTGCTGAAAAGCGGTCCCGCACAAGGGGGGGCTACTCTCCGGTCTCCCTGCATGGAGGGCGGCAGACAGTCCCCGGGCCGGCTGATAAAGGCCCCCGAATTTCCGTTTGGTCTGGGCCCCCGTGGCCGTTCACTCTAGCCGTAAGGAGGCGGGGGGGGGGGGGGGGAGAGACACGGGCGGTGGCAGTGGGGAGGCTGGTGTTGCTGGGACTCCGGCTGAAGTGCCTGTTGGGGGACCAGCTGGGGGGGAGGGGGGATAAGCCAGGTGTAGTCTGGCCCACTATAAGCTGAATGTCTGGGTTTGGGGATAAGCTAGGAACAGGCGTATAGAAAACAGGAACCTGTGAAGAAAGAAATATCCGGACAGCGACCTGGGCGAGCCGGCGGTGAACAACAATCCTTCGTCACTGGAGTGTCAGCGCGGCGTTCTCACGCCACCAAAGGCTGAGTGAGACATTGGGAGAACGGAGGGAGGGGAGAGGACAGTGTGTGTGGTGTGTGTGTGGTATGTGAGGTGTGTGTGAGGTGTGTGTGTGTGGTCTGTGTGTGTGTGTGGTGTGTGTGTGTGAGTGTGTGTATGAGTGTGTGAGTGTGTGTGAGTGTGTGTGTGTGGTCTGTGTGTGTGTGTGGTGTGTGTGTGTGTGAGTGTGTATGAGTGTGTGAGTGTGTGTGAGTGTGTGTATGTGTGTGGTCTGTGTGTGTGTGTGGTCTGTGTGTGGTGTGTGTAGTGTGTGTGGTGTGTGTGTTGTGTGTGTGGTGTGAGTGTGTGTGTGTGTGTGTGTGTGGTCTGTGTGTGTGTGTGGTGTGTGTGTGTGAGTGTGTGTATGAGTGTGTGTAGTGTGTGTGAGTGTGTGTGTGTGTGTGTGGTCTGTGTGTGTGTGTGGTCTGTGTGGTGTGTGTGTAGTGTGTGTGAGTGTGTGTGTGTGTGGTGTGTGTGTAGTGTGTGTAGTGTGTGGTGTGTGTGTGTTGTGTGTGTGGTGTGAGTGTGTGTGTGTGTGTGTGTGGTCTGTGTGTAGTGTGTGTAGTGTGTGTGGTGTGTGTGTTGTGTGTGTGGTGTGAGTGTGTGTGTGGTATGTATGTGTCTGGTGTGTGTCTGGTGTGTGTGGTGTGTGTGTGTGTATGTGTGTGTATGTGTGAGGTGTGTGTGTGGTGTGTGGGGTGTGTGTGTGGTGTGTGTGTTGTGTGTGTGGTGTGTGAGGTGTGTGTGTGTGTGGTGTGTGTGTGTGTGAACAGGAGGGAGGAACACAAGAGCCCATTAGGACACGCACTGGCTCCTCACGCAGAGGCTTCTGGGAAGTGGAGAGCAGTGAACTGCTAGGGACTCCGGGACGGGCACAGAGACGGGACGGGCACAGAGACGGGACGGGCACAGAGACGGGACGGGCACAGAGACGGGACGGCAGGGCACCCTGTGCACCCCCTCGGGGGGAAGCACCGGCCGTGTCACCCGCACCCGGCAGGGGAGGCAGCTAGGCAGCACCCCCCCCCCCCGTCCCCAGCTCCCGCACTCAGCGCCGGCAGCGGGGCAGAGCAGAGCCGACTCACTGAGCCTGGGGAACGAACGGTGCGAACAGGCACGCCCTGCGACGTGGAAACGTCCGCTGAGAGGAGGGGGAGTGGGAGGAGGCCACTAGGGGGACTGATTTACTTTTCCTTCGTGATATGTTAATTGCTACAGCGGTTATAATTGAGTTATTTCACTATTTTGTAATTAAAAAAAGGAACACGAAATATTGCTTCGTCTAACGTGGTCTCATGTATATTTAACATGTTTAAAATAGACAAACTATGTAATAAAGAGGTGATATGCAAATGGACCCTCACACCCTCGCACAAGATGGCCGCCCCCATGTGGTCAAAGATGGATGACACAAGATGTCCAGCAGGGGAGGGTAGCTGTGGGTGATCAGGCCAGCAGGGAAGGGCAGTCAGGGGCACCTGGGACAGCAGGGGAGGGCAGTTGGGCGGGAACAGGTCTGCAGGGGAGGGCAGTTGGGGGTGACCAGGCCCGTAGGGGAGGGCAGTTGGGGGTGACCAGGCCCGTGGGGGAGGGCAGTTGGGGGTGACCAGGCCCGTGGGGGAGGGCAGTTGGGGGCAATCTGGCCAGCAAGGGAGTAGTTAGGTGTTAATCAGGCTCGAAGGGGAATGGTTAGGGGTGATCAGGCTGGCAGGCAGGCAAGTGGTTGGGATCCCCAACATTTAACTCGATCGAGTTCCTCAAAGCCTCACCGTCTCTCACTCACAGCCTCCATGTGAGACCCCATTTCAGAGGGGTCCGGGAAGGCACAGGTCAGGGAGCAACTCTGCTCGCCTCCTCCCGGGATCCCCCTGGAATCACAGCTGACAGACCGAGAGGTCACCCTGAGACCAGCTGGGGGTGGGGGGGGGAGACCCTCAGAACCGAGGCTGCAGAGGGAGCCGCAGAGCCTGCGCACTCGCTCACCGGTGCCTGCTGACCCCGAGCACAGGGAGGTCAGAACTGGGTGCTGACAGCAGAGCACGGGGTCACGTCCTGGCGGCTAACGGGGCACCGTCCCCCACGTTAGCTCCGGCCCCTGCGCCCCAAGGCGGCCTGACCCCGGCCACCTCTCCTGAAACCCGCTGTGGGCAACAGGACTCTTCCAAATGTCAAGGTCATGGGAGATTGATAAAAAAGTGAAATAAGATAAAAGGGACAATTTTAAAAAGGCCCTATTTTAAATATAAGTCAAATAAAGTACTGAGCCGAAACCAGTTTGGCTCAGTGGCTAGAGCATCGGCCTGCGGACCGAGGGGTCTCGGGTTCGATTCCGGTCAAGGGCATGTCCCTTGGTTGCGGGCACATCCCCAATAGGGAGTGTGGGGGAGGCGGCTGATGGATGTTTCTCTCTCATCGATGTTTCTGACTCTCTATCCCTTGCCCTTCCTCTCTGTAAAAAAATTAAATTAAATTAAATTAAAATTAAAAATTTTAAAAAGTACTGACAGGAACTTTAATTCTGTTGTGGTTGAGGGGCTGGTGGAACTGTTGCCAGCTCCGAGATGCTGTCTGATCTGCCGGCGATTGTACATTACGGGCAGAGGGCACGATATCGAGACAGGCAGCCCCTGGTCCGATCCCCAAACGTGCAGGGACGTTGGGGCCGCGCTCAGTCAGTCTGGTTCCAGGAGCCTCGTGTTCTTCGTCTACAAAACGGAGAAAACGTCGCCCAGTCCCCGGGGCTCTGGGGGGAGCAGCAAACCACACGCCAAGCCCACACGGGCCCGGGACAAATCACCGCAGTTAATCCTGCGTGCCGCCTGGGTCCAGGGCTCATCCCGAGGCCGTTAAAAATTCCAAAAAGGACGAGATACACATAAAACAAGGACAAATTACCCCGGCGGGACACCGCTCCCTCCTGCGGGGAAAGCGTATGTTTTTACTAAAGTGGTTAAAGAGAGCCCCGTGCCCACCCCCCGCGGGGACAGACAGCTTCTCGCCGCCCCGGGGCTGACATGGGAAGACGCGGAAAGGTGGAAGCCGCGTGGCCAGGGGCGGTGGGACCCCAAGATTGACCCCGTCCCCTTTGCCTCGCCCCCCAGCAGACGCTGAAGAGACGGAAGCCCGTGGGGTGGACACGTGTCTCCGAGAAGAGCCGGCTCTCCTGGCCTGGGAGGCCCGTCACGCAGGAGCCTGTCCGATACCCGCGCTGCTCCGGCCACGCACACAGGAAGTGACAAACTCACCCACATCCCTGTTAGCAGGGACACGGGGGTCCCCGAATCTGCCCCCCTTCCCCAGCCCCGCCCTCATCCCACGGGACCGACGCTATCGGAGCGGAGAAGGGGCTATCCCCACCCCCGGTGGCCAGGCCCACCCTCCCCACGCCCCGCGCGTCACCTGGGAGTGGGGAACGGCTTTAGGTACAGAGACTCCTCCATTCAAGCTGGAGGTTGTCACCATGGTCAGAGGAACAGCGACCCAACAGCAGGGACACAGGGCCGGGGTTGGGGGACAGACAGCCTCCGAGTGCACCCACGCACAGTAAGCGCGTGCCCAGTTCTGGGGGACAAACTTTTATTTTTCATTTATTCTTTTAAAATATATTTTATTGATTTTTTTCAGAGAGGAAGGGAGAGGAATAGAGAGTCAGAAACATCGATCAGCTGCCTCCTGCACACCCCTTACTGGGGATGTGTCCACAACCACGGCTACATGCCCTTGACCAGAATCGAACCCGGGACCCTTCAGTCCACAGGCCGACGTTCTAGCCACTGAGCCACCCCGGTTTCGGCCAAGGGGAGGGGACCAATTTTTGAAAGAACTTGGGAGAATCACCCTCTCTCGTCCACGGGAAGGCGTTTTCTTGTTCTCCGGCGGCCTGAGGAGTGTCCCCTCTTCCCGAACCCCCTGCTCCCGCATCGCACCCTGAAGCCACCACTCATTGGGCAGGTGCTGTCATCGCAAACCCGGCACCACGCTGAGCGAGAGAGGAGGGGAGGAGGGCGCAGAGAAGCCCGTCTGCGGGAAGAAACTCGGGGACACGCAGGCCGTGACGTGGCGAGTCTGGGAGGCAGCCACGCGGAGGTGCCACCGGCCACGCACGCCGGCGGCGGAGCAGGAGACTGTGGAGGCCCCCGCCCCCCCCACCCCCCTCACCCCCAGGAGCGGCCGCCAGGAAGGGGCGCAGAGCTGGGCCTGGGCCTGGCCCTGAGGATCCATCACGTCCGTCTTAGACGTGCGGACAGAACGGGACTGGCCCTCCAGCAGCCACAGAGCGGCCGAGTCCCAGAGGGGCCACCGTGGCGGTCAGTGGCAGTGGGCATGGTGTGTGGGCGTGGTGTGTGGGCGTGGCAGTGGGCGTGGTCTGCGGGAGCGGGCAGTGGGCGTGGTCTGCGGGAGTGGGCAGTGGGCGTGGTCTGTGGGAGTGGGTAGTGGGCGTGGTCTGTGGGAGTGGGCAGTGGGATTGGGCAGTGGGCGTGGTCTGCTGGATTGGGCAGTGGGCGTGGTCTGTGGGAGTGGGCAGTGGGCGTGGTCTGTGGGAGTGGGCAGTGGGATTGGGCAGTGGGAGCGGGGGAAGTGGGCGTGGTCTGCGGGAGTGGGCAGTGGGCGTGGTCTGTGGGAGTGGGCAGTGGGAGTGGTCTGCGGGAGTGGGCAATGGGCGTGGTCTGCGGGAGTGGGCAGTGGGCATGGTCTGTGGGAGTGGGCAGTGGGATTGGGCAGTGGGAGTGGTCTGCGGGAGTGGGCAGTGGGCGTGGTCTGCGGGAGTGGGCAGTGGGATTGGGCAGTGGGCGTGGTCTGTGGGAGTGGGCAGTGGGCGTGGTCTGCGGGAGTGGGCAGTGGGATTGGGCAGTGGGCGTGGTCTGCGGGAGTGGGCATGCTGGGCCGTGGCCTCTCAGATCCGTGCCTCCTGTCAGTTCCCACGCTTGTTGCCAAGACAACGGCAATGCTTCCTACGGCGCTGCCCACAGCCAGCGGCTCAGGTCCGCCCATTCTGACGGCAGCCCCAGACTCCCCCAAACCGAACCGAACCGAACCGAACCGTGCTCCTGCCACCTGCTGCCTCCTGCCCTTCGCCCCGAGCCGTGGTTCTCCCCCTCCTAACGCCGCGGCCCTTTAATACGGCCCCTCGGGCTGTGCTGACCCCCAACCATAACATTATTTTTGTGGCTACCCCGTCACCGTGATTTTGCTGCTGTTGTGAATCGTCATGTAAATATCTGTGTTTTCCGACGGTCTGAGGCGACCCTGCTGGCGGTCCTCAGCCCTGAGGCTGCGCATGAAGACCCGTCTCCTGCAACGGGCTCTCCGGCCCTGCGAGCTCCGGCTCCTCCCGGAAGCCGGTCATTGTCTTAACGACGGGGAGCTGTGGACAGGGAGTCCGGAGGGCTGGTCCACCTGACTGCTCTGAGGGGTCGGAGCTGGTTACTGGGATGTTGGTGGTTGAAGCAGCCCCACCTGTTCAATCCTAAGATTCACTGATTGGCTTTTACTTGTGTTTCCGGGCTGGGGGATGCGGTGTATCTTATGATTTTAATCTTAATAAAAGGGATGGTGACGCCAGAGCGAGCAGTAGTCCTCCCACCAGAGCTGGACTCCCGCCTGGCCCCCATTTCCAAATTAATGTTTTTCTGAGTCTCTTTATTCATTTGTGTGCGGCCTCCTCCAGAACCCGAACCCTGAACCGGGGACCCTGAATCACGCGAGACGGGAAAGGGGTTCCCACAGGCTCTCCCCTCCAGAACCGTCTGTAACGTGACCCGGGGCTCTCTCTGCCCCCCCCCCCGGCCTCCTCTAAGCACCTCTGTCCCCCTCCACGGCCTCCGCACCAGCCCTTCCCTCCCCCGCTCCCCCCTCCCTTCCCACCTGGTCACCGCCACACCCATCGCAACGCAAGCCGCCTGTGTTCCCTCACGGAGCGTTTCCCCGCCTCCGGCAGCAAAGACCACGAGACACCCCTGCCTGCCCTCATGGCACCCACGGTTAGACCTGGGGGGTGACGACTCGCCGGCCTCCCTCCGGGGCGCAGAGCCGAGCACAGGGGCAGCTCCTGCGGGCACTGGCTCCCGGGACAGGTGACCGGGACCCCACAGTGCGGTTCCTGAGCACAAGGGGTGCGTGTGCCGTCAGAAGCCCGGGACCCCGTGGTTTGTGCCCGGACGGCATCGGCCACGCGGGCGGTGCTGCTGTCGTGAATCCGCTCCTGTTACCGCGTTCGCAGTCCGGTCTCCACGTCATGCGGGCAGGCTGTGTTCTGCTTGGCTTCCGTTGAACTTGAAATGATCTATTTGCATTTTGTCAGGATATTTTATTGATTTTTTTACAGAGGGGAAGGGAGAGGGATAGAGAGTTAGAAACGTCGATCAGCTGCCTCCTGCACACCCCCTACTGGGGATGTGCCCGCAACCAAGGCGCATGCCCTTGGCCGGAATCGAACCCGGGACCTTTCAGTCCGCAGGCCAACGCTCTAGCCACCGAGCCACACCAGATAGCGCTCTGTCTGCGTGTTTTGTGGAACTTCCGATGGTGCTAGCACTGGCCTGGTGACAGTGAATTTATACGAAGCATCTAAAAAACGAAAGCTATTGTTTGCTGACCACAGGTTTACTGTCTTCAAGGTCACCCCGAGTTGAACTCCACAAATGGCGCTTCCCCGAGGCCAGCACAGACGAGGAGAGGAGCGCAAACGGAAGCCCAGGGCGGCGGCCCCTTCCGCCCCTCCGGCTGCGGGAGAAACGGCTGAACCCGGCCTCCGGCTCGCACTCCGGGCTCGGCCGCCCGGCACCCTCTCCCTCGCTAACAAGCCGCCAGCGACAAACCAGACCGCATCGTCTGCGCCCCTCTTTACGGGCTGGAAGATACTCAGGGTGCCGGCGTTGTATTGGCTTTGCCGACATCTGTCAGCTCTGTGCGTTCATCGCCTCTGATTCGGGGGCCCGGCCTTCAGCTGTTTCGAGTCCTAACACGTTTGACACAGACGGCTTCCGGCCTCCGAGATCCGGCTGGAGCGTTTCCGCCTCGTCCCGGCTCGGACGCGGGCACCGACAAGGACCGTTAGCTTTCACGGCGACGCGGGCATTGGGCAGCTAACGGACAACCGGCCCTGGGCGGGGGGAGAGGGGGAGAGGAGGTCAAAGTGGGGGGCACAGGGGGCATATGTAATACTTGCAACAATAAAGATTTTTTAAAAAAATAAAATAAACTGTCAATTGGCAGAACATGATCTACCACATGGCTGTTGTTGTTATTATTATTATTATTATTATTATTTTCCCAATGCTCACTAAACACTTTTAGTGTTGTTATACAGAACGCGGTGCACCCTGAGCTCTCTAACTGACACGTTGAGAACAGAACCCTAAAACGTTATCCGGAGTCCCCACCCCGCTGTCACCCATAAGGCATCTGTGGTGCGGGGCGGGCTGCCGTGTGGCTTTGTGGGTAAGCATGTCCCCACCCCGCTGTCACCCATAAGGCATCCACGGTGCGGGGCGAGCTGCGGGGAGGAAACGAGCTTTGCGGGAAGAGGGGCCTGACGGGGTGGGGAGAAAGATGAAACAGGGAGAGGGGGTTCGGGGGTGTGGGGTGAGTGAACAGGTCATTCACAGGGAGGAAACAGAGGCGGTCACTGGACGCACACCTCGAGTTTCCGCAGGTGGTGGATGGCAGCGAGAACACATGAAATTAAAGCTAAAAGGCAGGAAAACATGGCGTGCGAAAGACACCCGATGCGCCTGGACACTGACCCGGCATTTCTGTCATCTCTCCGGCCGCCACCGCCCCGCCGACAGAGCAAAGGCTGGGAGCCGGGCCCCAGACCCGCCCGCACAGGGACGTCTGCCTGCACAGGACGGTCTGAACCGGCCGGCGACTCCACGCCCTCCACCCCAGCACCCCGGGGGGAGAGACGTGCTCCCCACGTGGCAGGACAGCCCACGCCCACTGACCATGAGCACGGGCTGTCCCGGAAGAACCGGCGGCCCATCCATCTGTCACCGTCCTACAGCTGACCAGCAGGCCTGTGGTACCCGCCTCGGTGGTGAGGACCCGTCACCCACGTCAATGCTCGGGCTCAACACTGTCATCGCCCCCCCCCCCCCCCCCCCGCAGCAAAGGACGCCTCCCACAGGAAAGGCAGATCCCCGTAAAGACAGGCCGGGGCGCCCCGTGCCCCTCACCACCACAATGGTCTCCTACCAACAATGGCTTCCGCCGAAACCGCTGTGGCTCAGTGGGTAGAGCGTCGGCCTGCGGACTGAAAGGTCCCGGGTTCGATTCCGGTCAAGGCGTGTACCTTGGTTGCGGGCACATCCCCAGTGGGGGGTGTGCAGGAGGCATCTGATGGATGTTTCTCTCTCATCGGCGTTTCTGACTTTCTATTCCCTCCCTTCCTCTCTGTAAAAAAACAATAATATATATTTTTTTAAATGGCTTCCTCTTTTCACGGACGCCCCTTTGCACCCCCCCTCCCCACCCCAACCCCCGCAGGAGACTCCGGGAAGGGGCAGCTGATCGGAAGAGAATATGGGTGTTCCTGGACCGCTAGCCTCACCCAAAATGCCCACCATCTGGGAGGGGGTCAGCAGGCCAGGTGAGTGTACGCATCCACAGTCAGGGGGCACCTGCGTGACCCGGATGCGTGTGGAGGTGACTATTGGGGTCAGGAATCTGATGTTCACACATCCATTCTCGTCTCACGAGTGACATTCTGTGGGGACCTGGGCGGGCGAATCAGCAGGAAGTTCAGCGACCCAGAGGTCTTGTTCTTGACTTGAAAGACTTCAGATCGTCCCGACGTCCCTTCTCCCCAAATCGATCTATAAATTCAGTGTCATCCCACTCAAAATCCCGGCAGACCTTTTGGAAGAAATCGGCAAACTGGCTCTAAAATCCATACAGAAGAGCAGAAAGAATGCTGAAAACGAAGGACAAAGTTGGAGAACTAAGGCCACCTGATTCCCACATTGTAACGCTACTGCAGCCCCAGCAGGGCAGCGCCGGGGGGTGGGGGGCGAGCCCCACGGAACCATGGGGCGACGGGAGAGTCCAAAAACAGATGCATACGTCCACGGACAATGCTCACCGAGAACCGGAAGCCGGGCAACTGCTTGGCTACCTGTCATCGGAATCCACCCCTCCACCCCACGTTCCGCCCAAGAGAACGGAGCGTGTACAAACACACACATGTGCACACCAGCTTCAGGTATGAGTCCAGGCCCCCAAATAACCCAAATACTCATCAGCGTACGAATGGGTAAACACACTGTGTATCCATATAACGCAGTTCTTACTTGGCAACAAAAACCAACAGCGGATACACGCACCGCACAAGCATGAGCCGCAACCTAATTAGAGAAAAAGAAAACATTCCATTCCTGCGTTGTCTTCTATTTTTTAAAATGTGTTTTTATCGATTGCAGAGAGGAAGGGAGAGGGAGAGGGAGAGAGAAACATCAGTGAGGAGAGAGAATCACCGATCGGCTGCCTCCCGCACGCCCCCACCCCCCCACTGGGGACGGAGCCCGCACCCCGGGCCTGTGGCTGCCCGGGAGCCGCACCCTGACCTCCTGGCTCACAGGTCAGTGCGCGGCCCCGAGCCACGCCGGCCGGGCCACAGCCCTTCGTTTCAGACAAAACTCTAGACAACACAAAGTAACACACAGTGACAAAACCAGGTCGGCGATGGATGACGGGGACGTGTGCAAACAGCTGGAGAAGGACTCGCCGCTCCGCTCCGTGAAACGTGGGGAGAGGAACAAATGCACCCCTATCCTGTTCACGGTGGCCCTTTCATGACGCGCAGGCACCAAAACGTACCGAACTGTGCCTTTAAACATGTCCAGGTGGTTGTCTGTCCATTCCACCCGGACAGAGCTGTAACGTTAAGATGCGGTCCGGTTGCGTGCGCACATGGGGCTGGGCCTGTTCTGCCCGCGATTGTATTCGCTGGATTCCGAGTATCAGTGCGGGCAGGTGACATCTGCCTTCCCCCGGCCGGCTTGTTTTAGTCAGCACAACGCCCCCCAGCTCCCCTCGTGTCCCGAGGACCCTCAGAGGGAAGGGGGGAGGAGCAGGAAGAGATTAACGAAAAAGGTGCATGTGTGCGTAACCCCCGGGCACTGGCAGCAGAGTGGGGAGGAGGGGGTAGATGGCGGGGAGCGGGGGGGACAGCAGACATCCGTAACACTTTCAACAATAAAAATAAAATGTGGGTTTTTAAAAATATATTTCAATGATTTTTTTACAGACAGGAAGGGAGAAGGATAGAAAGTCAGAAACATGGATGAGAGAGAAACATCGATCAGCTGGCTCCTGCACACCCCCCACTGGGGATGTGCCTGCAACCAAGGTACATGCCCTTGACCGGAATCGAACCCAGGACCTTTCAGTCCGCAGGCCGACGATCTATCCACTGAGCCGCACCAGCTTCGGATAAAAATAAAATGTTTTAAGTCGCAATAAAAGTAATATAAAATAAATCTACACTAATAAAAGGGTAATATGCTAATTAGGGCAGATGTCCGCCCAGACAACGCCACAGCGGCGGTGAGGCCCGGGGCTCATGGATCTGGGGGCTCAGACACCCGCGGGCTCAGACGGCCGTGAGCCGTGGTGGCTGAGGCCTGGGGCTCAGGCCTCGCAGCTGCGGCGGCCGGCAGTGGCAGTGGCAGTGGCAGTGGCAGTGGCAGTGGCAGTGGCAGTGGCAGTGGCAGTGGCAGCAGCAGTGGGGTGATGGGAACAGCACTCCCCCCCGATCAGCCCCGTCGCCTCCTGCAGAGGGAGGCCAGCCTGCTGCTTAGGCCGGCTCCCCAGGAGCCACAGGGAGGACATCCCTGAGGGCTCCCCGACTGTGAGAGGGGCCCCGCCTCCAGCGCACGAGCTCTGTGCACCAGGCTCTGGTTTAAAAATGAAGAAGCCACAGTCCAGCACGGGTCTGTCCGGGAGCTAACTGAATGCGTGTCCCGTTCGGATCCCCTCGGGGCGTCGGGCACGGAGAGGCCGGCCACGTGGCAGGGAAGACGGTCTCCACATCCGTCCTCAGAGCCGAGTTCGCCGCCGTCTTCCTCTCACAAAGCTGGCGGCTTTAAATCGTGACCCCAAACCTAACGCGTGAATGAAGACGTTTTGTCTGTCGTGTAAAGCAAGCTGCGACCTGTCCCTCCAGAGCGCAGCAGATCCCCACCCGACACATTTACAGGGAGGACGTCTTTCTTTTTCAGCCGCTCCGGACCCGCGGCGCTCCCCCACCTCCCCTCGTGCCGGCCGGGCCTCCTGGGCAGCCCCTGCCCCCCCATGCCAGGTCCCAGGGCCGCCCGGGCCAGGCGCTCGGAGGGCCGCAAACCACAGCCACGGGGCCGCTCAGGAGGCCTCGCGCGCAGGGACCTGAGCAATCCCGGCCCCTCTGTCTCGTGAGGTGACGGTGGCGTCCAGCCCGGCTGGGAGGGAAACGACACGGCTGTGAAGGGACAGTCCTGGGAGCGTGTTTTCACGGAGGAGTCACGCGGGGCGTGTGAAGTAACGGCACCACACGGGTCATCAGGACAAATCCGGGCTGAGCGGGGACGGTCACGCACGCCATCGGGAGGACGAGGGGCCGCACAGGGCAGCGCCGGAAAGCCCTGCGGGGCCGTTTCCGAAGACCCGGAGCGGGGCTCACTGCAGGCGTGACCCATGGCGCCCCGCGCTGCCCGACCGTTCCCAGTCCGTCTCTTCCGCGGGGACATGTCCAATAAGCACGCCTGCCCCGCCCGTGCCAGGTCCCAGGCCTGGGGGATCCCCTGCCCTTCCAATGCCATGTCCCAGGCCTGGGGGATCCCATACCCTACCAATACCATGTCCCAGGCCTGGGGGATCCCCTGCCCTTCCAATACCATGTCCCAGGTTGGGGGAGCCCAAACCCTACCAATACCATGTCCCAGGTTGGGGGAGCCCAAACCCTACCAATACCATGTCCCAGGTTGGGGGAGCCCCTTACCCTACCAATACCATGTCCCAGGCCTGGGGGAGCGCCTGTCCCCCCAATGCCATGTCCCAGGCCTGGGGGATCCCCTGCCCTTCCAATGCCATGTCCCAGGCCTGGGGGAGCCCATACCCTACCAATACCATGTCCCAGGCCTGGGGGAGTGCCTGTCCCCCCAATGCTATGTCCCAGGCCGGGGGTGTCCCTGCCCCCCCAATGCCAGGTCCCAGGCCGGGGAGCGACGAGGGTGTGGGAGAAACGGCCGGGCTGTCGCACCGAGCAGGGGCTCTCGCTGCTCTTCCGCAGAAGTGGGCTGTGGGGCCCCCGGGAGCAGTCCCCGTGCCGCGGAGGGGAACGCTGCTGCTCGGCCTCATCTCCCCGGAGCGATCCCAGTCCCTTCCCGGGCTCCTCGGGCAGATGCGGACGGCTAACGGGGGGTCGCGGTCTCCGGAATGTAATGCGGAATCTGACAGGGGGTCAGAGGTTTCATGAATTTAAAGTTTTCCTTCTCATTTGCTCTAAAGTAGTTGTGATACGCTGCTGGTTTCCTCTTTTTTCTTTTTAGTCCAATTCAGCCTGAACCGTAATCACCTCGACCTTTCGTTCCCCCTCAAACCCACCCCCCGCCCGGAGGGACCGGTGTCCGAGCTTTTCCCGGGAGAGCCGCCCGTCCTCGCCGCTTGGCGGGGAGACACACGCGGGGGCGCTGGGTCATCCTCTCTCCCCCGCAGGGCGGTGAGCAGGAGGCGTGGCCACAGGCGCCCGGTGCTGACGGCTCAGCCGCACAGTCGCCGCTCGGGGTCGCGGATCTGACAGAGGACGGCAACGGCCACCCAGACGGGGCTCCCCGGATCGACGGGGAGGGGCTGCCGCCCCCTAGAATCTACGCCGGGGACTTATGTTCCGCATGACCAATCTATCCCATGTTCTAAGCTCTGCATTTTTATCAATAATGAAGCGAAGCAATACTTTCATTAGAGAACATTCTATGGTCTCCGCAGGTTTCTAGGGAAGGTGCAGCAGCTTTTTAAAAGGTAGTCTAGCCTCTTTCTGCTTTTTATTTATAATAGAGACCCAGTGCATGAAATTCGGGGGGTGTCCCTCAGCCCAGCCTGCACTCTCTCCAATCTGGGACCCCTTCAAGGGATGTCTGACTGCCCATTTAGGCCCGATCCAGGACTGCTGGCTCCCAACTGCTCACCTGCCTTCCTGATTGCCCCTAACCGCTTCTGCCTGCCAGCCTGATCACCCCCTAACCACTCCCCTGCCAGCCTGGCTGATGCCTAACTGCTCCCCTGCCAGCCTGTTTGCCCCCAACTGCCCTCCCCTGCAGGCCTGGTCACCCCTAACTGCCCTCCCCTGCAGGTCTAGTCTCCCACAACTGCCCTTCCCTGCAGGCCTGGTCCCCCTCAACTGCTCTCTCCTGCAGGCCTGGTCCACCCCAACTGCCCTCCCTTGTAGGCCTGAGCCCTCCCAATTGCCCTCAACTGCTGGCCATCTTTGTGGCGGCCATCTTGTGTCCACATGGGGGCAGGATCTTTGACTACATAGGGCAGCCATCTTGTGTGTTGGAGTGACGGTCAATTTGCATATTACTTTTATTAGATAAGATTCTAGAGCAAAGTTTCAGGGAAAGAGGACAGAAAGTGAGTATTGAGATTCCGCTCTAAGTTACTCTTCACAATTTAGTAGTAGTTACTTCTTTCCAAGTTCGATCACCTTCTAAATATCACACGATAAAAAGAAGAGAAAAAAAAAGACATGTTTACTAGCCAAGAACGTTAATAAAAGTACTTTCTAAAGTATAATCATTATTTTCATTTTCTATTTAAAATTTTTCATCTTTTTATCATCTCATTTGCCAAATTTCAACCTCCACTGATTAGACACACAGGATGCCGGGCATACAGATTTATTCAGGTTTGCAGCCATTAAATCATCATTAGATTAGAATGACAAGCATGACAAAATCAGTACTCCAGAAGAGTTTGGGGAAATATCAAATCTAAAATGTATTGAGTCAGATTTTAAATTGAACCCATACAAGTTTAAGTTCAATGAAAACTAATATTACACACCTTTTAATCAATTATTTCATAATCATCCCCCCCCCCCGAATCCTTTAATTTACCTAGAAAAGCTATCTAAAAAGTTTTCTGAAGTCAGCCATAACACCCCACCGACATGCAAATTGAATCTAAACCTCCATTAAATCCATCAGCTGTCACCAGGCCTCCATCCATCCAATCAGTTTACATGAGTGAGTGTGGAGTGCCCTCAGTGCTCATTAGTGTCACAATTAAAATCAATATTGTGTGCAAAATAAAACGGCATAATTGCTCGGAACCATTATGGATCTAAACTCCTTAAAATAATTTCCCATGCAAGTCACATGATGATGCTAAGCTCATTTACAACCTTAAACATAATTTAGAACTAATTTCCAAAGCTAACATTTAGTCCAGAGCAACAGGCCTGTCTTTTAAATGTGTTTAGTGAAGAGAAACAGCAGTGTTGGTTCCATGAATACAATCGGGGCTTCACCAGGGATTCGGGGCAGAGGGCAGGTCTGGAAATACAGGTCTGGAATCTTCCCGAATCCCTAAGAAAGGAGAAGGCCCCAGACAGTGAATATAGACAGCAGAGAGGAGGGGGCCACATGGTATCCAGACAGGACCTGACAATTAGGAAAAGTCTTCAAAAACTGACCTAATCGTGTGGTGAGGGCCTTGCCGAGGGGGTGTGGGGGGGCGCGGGGGGGGTGTGCGGGGAAGGTCAATGGGGAAAAAGGGACCATCTGTAATGCTTTCAACAATAAAGATAAAATAAAATTTTTAAAGATAGATTTTATTGATTTTTTGCAAGAGAGGAAGGGAGAGGGATAGAACGTTAGAAACATCGATCAGCTGCCTCCTGCACACCCCCTAATGGGGATGTGCCCGCAGCCACGGTACATGCCCTTGACCGGAATCGAACCTGGGACCCTTCAGTCCGCAGGCTGACGCGCTATCCACTGAGCCGAACCGGTTACGGCAGATAAAATAAATTTTTTAAAACTAATCTAGCAATTCAGCCCATCATCTTTCCTCCCACAATCGCCCCTAGGAAACGAAAGGACACGAAGGCCCGCTCCATGAGATGGTGAGTTCTCAGCTGTGTCTGAGCTCCCGCGGGGCCGGGGGGAAGCAGCAGCCCCCTGTACCCCCCCCTGCCCCGCGCCCCCGGGACGGGCCCGCTCTCCCTGTGACGCTGACCAGGCCACACCTGCACCACCCAGCGGGCTGCAACGCAGACCCCGAGAGCTGACGGGGGGGGGGGGGTAGCAGCCAGACCCCCTGGGGGGCCCAGCAGACGTGGGCTGGAACCCCAGCTTGGGACGCAGCTGGGCCTGGCTGAGCTACTCGACGCCTGTCAGCCCGGATGGCCCCCGGAGAAGTGAAGATGGGGGTGGCTGCTGAGGATCAAAACGAATAACTGTATGGGATCCTGAATAAACGTAGCTGTTAATCATGGCACCCCGTGTCCTGCAGAAGAAGTGGGTGCACTTGCTCAGGTGGCATCGCGAGGACACTGTCCCCCATAAAGCGAACAGAGAGGGGACCTGAGCATACCCCCCCCCACCCCCGTCGTGCACGAAAACCACAGGGAGCGAAGTGGAGTCCCTTACAGCCCCGGGGAAGGAAATCAAATGCGCGGCCCGTCTGCGCCACAGGAGACCGTGGGGCCGTGTTTTCCTGATCTCCCCGCTCCCGCACCCCCCGGCAATCCTGCTTCCCAATCCCGGTCTCCAGAGGAAGAACAAACCATCACCGAACAGCCCGCACTCGGCACACACAGCCCATCGGAGGCCCCCCGGCCCCGACCGGTGCGGCCAGCGGTGGGCGCCGATCCGCGACCCCGAGGCCGGCGTGGTCCCGGGGGGGCGCATGCGCACGGGCCGGTGTGGGCTCCGTCGCCAACGGGGGCGGGGGGGGCAGCCGGTCCGTGTTTCTCATCACGGACATCCCACCGCCCCCCCCCCCCCCGTCCCTCTTCCTCTTCCTCTCGGCAATCAGTGAAGAACACTTTACACGTGAAGACACGGACCCACACGTGTGCACTTTGCCTCCTGCCTGTTCTTCCCCCGCTGGGAACCGTCCTCCAACAGCTGCTGGAAGGGGCCGCCGCGTTAAACGGCCCCACCCCGGGGCTAGCAATCCCCGACGTTCCCCGTCATTCACACCCAAAGGGGAGACCCAACGAAGACGAAGCTGACTGACAGACCATCACGCTCCCGGAGACGTCAGCGTGAAGCTGTTACACACACACACACGCACACACACGCACACGCGCGCACACGCGTGCCCTCAGCCGCAGCGCGCGTGTCCTCTGCCAGGTAGTCAGCCAGTGACACGTGCTAGTGACGGCGAGACTTTCTGAGGTCGACACGGTCCCTCCTCCTCTGCCGGGCACTGCAGGTGCTCTGAGCATGTCCGGACCAGCGGCCAGAGTGGCCGGAGGGCCCTGACATGGACACGAGGGCCCTGACATGGACGCGGGGCCACGGGCTGCCCCTCGGAGTGGACGGCTCCCGCCACGCAGGCCTCGAGCGCAGTTTGCTCCCCTCCGGGCTGGATGTTTCCCGTCTAACGGACCCCGCTGGTGGGGAGAGGGGCAGCGAGAGACGGTCAGAGAGAGAGAGGGGACGGAGAGAACGAGAGAGGGGGCGGGGGAGGGGAAAAGAGGGGGAGGGGAGGAGGAGGGAGGAATGGAGAGGTAAAAAGAGGGGGAGGGAATGGGAGGGGGAAAAAGAGGGGGGAGGGGGGAAAGGAGAGGGAGGGGGAGAAAAAGGGGGAGGGGAAAGGAGGGGAGAGAGAAGAAGGAGGGGAGAGGGAAAAAGAGGGGGAGGGGAAGAGGATGGGGAGGAGGGAGAAGGGGGGAGGGGAAGAGGATGGGGAGGAGGGGGAAGGAGAGGGAGAGGGAGGAGGATGGGGAGGAGGGGGAAGGAGAGGGAGAGGGAGAGGGAGAAGGGGGGAAGGGGAAGGAGAGAGAGAGGGAGAGGGAGAAGGGGGAGGGGGAGGGGGAGGAGGGGGAAGGGAGAAGGGGGAATGGGGAGGAGGGGGAAGGAGAGGGAGAGGGAGAAGGGGGGAGGGGGGGAGGGGGAAGGAGAGGGAGAGGGAGAGGGAGAGGGAGAGGGAGAAGGGGGGGCATTATTAGTATGAGAACTTGCCTTACTTTGCTCAGAGGAAGGAAACGGCTTCCCTCCTCCCCGCTGAGAGGACTAACCCAACCGCACGCCTTCCGAAGGGACGTCCGTCCGAGCGGGATGGCAGAGGTGCGGGGTCCAGGGGCAGGAACGGCTCCGTCTAAGGCCCGTGGGAGGCAGCTGGGAACGGGCCGGCGGGGAACCCCACGCTGTGGGGGAAGCGGCGTTCGGCGCCCCGTCTCGCGGGGGCCCGGGCTGGGCTCTCGCTCCGACCCCCCGGGCCCGGCTCCCGCCGCCGGAGTCTGGAGGGCTGACCCGCAGCCAGCAGGAAAGTTGGGGACGCTGGCCTCTGGGATGCGCGGACAGCCAGCCTCTCTCGGCCGGACGTGTCCGCCCACGGGGGCTCCGGGGAGGTCCGGGCCCTGCTGGCCGCCCGCGGGTGTTCACACGTCCTCGTAACCGCACGCTGTGAGTCCCGCATTTCCGTCTGGAAAAGGCGGCCTGGTTGGGGAGGGTCTGTGAGATGCAGAGGGAGAACTGTATTGGGGGCCGTCAGCAAATTCTGTCACCAGGCCTGGGCGGGGGCGGGGGGGGGGGGGGGCTGGCCCTCCAGAAGGGACCGGGCGGCCATCTGCGGCCCCACGCGGTCGGCCCGCTCCCTCCTCTGGCAGGCGGGGTGCGGCCACGGGGATACATCCCCACTCTCGGCTCTCAGTGTCTCTACCCCGTTTCCCCCAAAGTAAGACATCCCCCGAAAATAAGACGAGCCTGAGACCCTTCAGTCCGCAGGCCGACGCTCCGTCCCCTGAGCCACAGCGATCAGGGCGAACTGCGATCTTTTTAGGGGCGCAGTCTGTTCCCCTGCTGGCTATGGAAGGCACTCTCGCCAGGCGGGTTGGCTCAGGGGTCCAGCATGGGCCTGTGAACCGGGAGGCCCCAGCTGGACTCCGGGCAGGGCACAGGCCTGGGTTTCGGGCTCAAAATGGGGGGGCGTGCAGGAAGCAGCCCGTCAACGATTCTCTCTCATCACTGGTGTTTCCATCCCTCACTCCCTCCCTCTCCCTTCCTCTCTGGCATCAACAGAAAAATATTTTTAAAAGAAAAAGACTTTCATCACGAGTAAGACAGAGTCCCAGTCCACAAAAACAAGCCGGAGGCGCGCCCCGGTCAGAGAAAGGGAGCGCAGGATACCAGTCACTTCCCTTTTCCTCTAATTTACAGGCTTGAGAAGCGATTCGCCGAAATGAAATGGCTGTGTCCCTTCTGCACGCGCGGCGATGCAGACCCCGGTGAGGGTGAGCCCGTTCGCCCGGCCCCAGCGCCCCGCTGCCCGGCCCGGTGCTCCCCCCACCGTCCCCGCGCTCCCGCGCCCAGCGCGGGCAGCCGGGAAGGGCAGAGCTCCCAGCATCCCAGCTGGGACTCAGAATGCAGCATTTTACATAATAATGACACACACTTTTTAAAAAGGGGGAAAGTACAAAGAGGTGACCACAGCGCCAGAGACACAAAGGCAGAGGGAAATGCATATGGAAATGGGGTTCGGGGGCAGGGCCCATGAGCGAAGCGCGTTTCCAACACGGTTTCCTCCCAAAAGCGCATTCTGAGGCCTGGGGAATAGCCCTGGCTCACCATCAAAGGTGAGAAACCTGCTCGCTAAGTGTCTTTCTGCCGACAACGGTTTGGTCTGCTGTTCTCCGAGGGGCTGTGTGATATATTTAAAGGAGCCTGGGGTTTCAAAAGAAAACTTCAGCTTCACCACTAATTTTTTATAAATATATTTTTATTTATTTCAGACAGGCAGGGGGAGGGGGAGAGAGGGAGACATCCGTGACGAGAGAGAACCGGGGCTCGGCGGCCTCCCGCACGCCCCGCACCGGGGGCCCAGCCGCAAACCAGACGCCGGCCCTGACGGAGCCTCGGACTGTGCCCTCCCAGTGCACACCCCGTTTCCCCGAAATTAAGACCTCCCCTGAAAATAAGACCTACTCGCTGTCATAAAAGGCATCCCCCCCCCCCCTGAAAATAAGATCTAGCGCATCTTTGGGAGCAAACATTCACATAAGACACTGTCTTCTTTTCGGGGAACCGGCCACTGGGCCCGCCGGCTCTCCGGAACGCCCGCTACCAGCTTCTTACGAGAATCACGGAATCAGCGAGCAAAGGCCACGCACAAGGCCGGGCCTCTTAGGGCGAAAGAACGCCCCCTTTTCCCTCTGATGGTGCTTTTTCTCAGCCGCCGACACTCCAGGTCTAACCACCCACCCGTGAGTCCGCCGGCCCCGCTCTCCCTGCTGGACAAGGTTCCAGGTTCCCGGCCGCCCCCGAGCTTGGGAAGCTCAGCTGCACCCCAGAACCCGCCTGGCTCAGACCTGACTCCTGGATGTGGCCTCCTGCCACCCCATCCCCCACCCCGGCGCACCCCCCGGCCCTCCTGGCTCAGAACGGAGCGGAGACCGAGTGAAGCTAAGCCCCCCCGACCGCCCCCCCTAACCAAGTGTCTCGGGCGGCTCTTCCGAGGCCTCTCCCCGGACTCCTGGGACAGCCCTTTGCCTCGAAGGGCCTCTGGTCTGTGCTGGGTCAGCCCCTCTTTCCCCCCAAGACTGAGGGCTCTTGATTCGCCCCCAACAACCAGCTCACAGAAGGTCCGGCCAGGCACAGCTTCTGGAAAGTTTGCACAACAATCCACCGTTGCCAGGAGCTCTGGCTTCGGCGAGTTCGCAGGGTCAGCCCGTCAGGCAGCGACAGTCCCGACTGTCGTCAGGAAGGAAAGCCTTTCGGGGAAGAGTCCCCAAGGGCCTGGCAAGAGGGGGTGCGCGCCCCGGGACTCTCCCATGGAGGCCGTGTCCGCAAACTCCTGCAACCCAGGGCCTTTCCCAGCTGCCGATCCTCCCCGGGCACCAGCACGTTTTACCACAAGCACCCCGCAAATGCAATATGTCACGTTTCACGTCCCGTTTCCCGCCTCCGGGGAGACCTCGTTGACGGGCGGCCCCGTTGACGGGCCGCCGCCGGCGCGCTGGCGCTCTGACTGCCCCCCCCCCCCCCCCGGGATGTGCTGAGTGTAGAGGGGGTCCAGGCGAACTCCACACCTACCTCCCGTGTGAGGAAAACAGACCCGTCACGCTGGCGTTAAGTTATATTCCACCTTCTCGGTGAATGCCGAAACACAGAAAACTGGTGGGGAGACGATTTAAGTGGCTTACCAAAAAGCCACTCGGAGATTCAACCTCCCCCCGCAGATTTATGCTCGGAGGGAAAGGCAGGCATTCGGGTCTTGATTTACACCAGCCATTCATAAACGCCGTCCACAGATAAGGGCCATAAATTCGCTCTCCGGCAAAGTGTAAGTCCCTGCCACAGGGGACAGCACAGGCTGCTGCCCCGGCCACTCAACGGGGGGGGGAGGGGGAAGGAGTAGGGGGGTTCAGTGTAGTAGCACCCACAACCTCTCTGCCACCGGCCAAAAGCTGACCATGTTATAACTCTCAGGAATGGACAAAGATGCCGAAGCCGGTATGGCTCAGTGGATAGAGCGTCGGCCTGCAGACCGAAGGGTCCCAGGTTCGATTCCGGTCAAGGACATGGACCTTGTCTGCGGGCACATCCCCAGTAGGGGGTGTGCAGGAGGCGGCTGATCGATGTTTCTCTCTCGTCGATGTTTCTGACTCTCTATCTCTCTCCCTTCCTCTCTGTTAAAAAAAATCAATAAAATATATTTTTTTTTAAAAAAGAATGGACAAAGACCTCCAGGAGTAAGTTTTTTTTTTTCCTCATAGGAGATGTGATAACTACATAAATTACTAAATACTTGATTAAGCTAGAAATGGCTTTAATCAGGTGCAACTACTTCAACATGTAAGCAATACTTTTCTGTCCATCTTAAATATTTTTAGTTTTGTTTCTCTAAGAATGAAATGTGTCAGCTATAAATACACTTTATTTTTAAAGGAAAATTCCTAGAAAACTAAACCAAAAAAAAAAAGAAAGACTAATGGCTTTACTTATTTTACTCTTTATTATTTACAGAGAAGATATTAGCAAAACACTACAAGATTGAATTACAATTTTCATAGCAAAGAAACTGATAGCGCGTCTGCCTGGTCTTCCGGCCCATGGCTCCCCAGAGGGGTTTCCTAATCCATTCAGATATCAGAAGCTATCAGCTTAAATCCCTAAGTTCCACATTACAATATAACCACAAATACACTGCCTTCGTGTTTAGCATTGCCTGTATGGGAAGTAAAAATGAAAAATATTTTAAGAAACTGGCTCCATGGTTAAAACACAATCAGGGCTGATCCACTGACTTTCCATTCCTGCTTTCATGTTCTCACTGTCCCCCAAACCCTTCCTAGGAAATCATCAGGACCTGCTTCCTCATGAAATCCTCGCACTGCAGATTCAATCAGCCCTGCTCTGCACTCCCTGTGCTCAGCCAGTATGCCCAGAAGTTAATTATTTTTTTTGACAGGAATCCTGAAAATTAACTACATATTTTCCTCTTTCAACGATAAAAAACCTGGATCCTGAGTCCTCAATAAAAACTGGACTCTTCCTTTACCATCGGATATAAACCAAGCCAACTTATATTGGCCATAATAAAAAATATAAATTACTGGAATCATTTGTGCTTCAATTTCCTTAGGGAAAGATGACAACTCTCATCGCCCGATTTATTCTTTTCTCCTTCCATGCTGGATGGACAGTAATTCCCTGCCTCCCCTATTGATTACGACAGCTCCCTGTACTTTTCCATTTCAGAGGAAGGGAGAAATCGTATGAGAAACACTCTGAAATTAATCGATCGCTCATATTAATGAATGCTTATTAAACTTTAGCAGGTATATAAAACTGCCCTGCCAATTAATATCCCTGATAGCATGCAGGGTACATTGTGAAAAATAAAGTATTTAGCACAGGACTTTGAAGTATTTTATAAGAGCTATCTATTTTTATGATTACTTTTTAAAATCAGATCAGTTGTTTCTGGTATTTTTTCCTGGAACTGAGACTATATCCTATTTGTATCATTTCTCACACCTAAGTATCTTCACTGAACCCCCACTTTTCATTCCTGGCCTGGATTTTGCCAGAATAGATTTTTCAGCCAATTAATTAGAAACGCATGTGAACTCAAGGGCTATAGGTAATAAAAAAAAAAAAAAGGAGAAAACCTCCATTGTTATTTCTTTTTAAAAAGAATGTTTCCTGTAATACATCCACTTGGCTACACTGCCTGTTAACAATTATTTAGATTCAATTCAAGTTCCATTGGTTGCATACAAGTTCTTTCTTAGAGTAGTAGTATGTGGATTTTTCAGCCTTGATTTTGCCACTATCTTCTCATATAGTTTTAACTAGAAGCCTGGTGCACAAAATTCGTGCACAGGGGTCTGCATCCCTCAGACCAGCCTGCACCCTCTCCATTCCAGGCTCCCAACCGCTTGCCTGCCTGTCAGCCTGATCACCTCCTAACCACTCCCCTGCAAGCCTGACTGATGCCTAACTGCTCCCCTGCAGGCCTGTTTGCCCCTAACTGCCCTCCCCTGCAGGCCTGGTCCCCCCGCAACTGCCCTTCCCTGCAGGCCTGGTCCCCCTGAAACTGCCCTTCCCTGCAGGCCTGGTCTCCCCCACACTGCCCTTCCCCGCAGGCCTGGTCCCCCCGCAACTGCTCTTCCCTGCAGGCCTGGTCCCCCCTGCAACTGCCCTTCCCTGCAGGCCCGATCGCTCCCAACTTCCCTCCTCTGCCGGCCTGGTCACCCTTAACCACACTCCCCTGCAGGATTGATCACCCACAACTGCCCTCCCTTGCAGCCCTGGTCCTGTCCAACTGCCCTCCCCTGCTGGCCATCTTGTGGTGGCCATCTTGTGTCCACCGGGGGCAGCCATTTTGTGTGTTGGCATGTTGGTCAAACTGCATACTGCTCTTTCATTAGAGAGGACGTTTTCCTGAAAGGACTAATGTTAGAACAATGGCATGACGGCCGAGCAGTTTCGCTGGGTATAGAATTCTCACCTCTCTCTGATTTTTGTCCACTTAAAAGGTAACATGTTTTCTTCTGATGACATGCCTGTAGGGTTTTCTATTTATTGTGAAATTCAGAAATCTCACTGGAGACACATCAGGACACACCGTATTACATGCCTGTTGCTGCTGCTGCTGCTGTTGATCAGGCTTCGTGTCTTCAGCTTCACTATTGGATTTCTGAGCACCATCGGCCTATGCCACTCTCCCGCTCAGCAACTACTTTCAGATCCGAGAGCTCCACTCCGCACCCAGGCCGCTTCCCTCTGACATCAGTCTCTTCCCGTTTTGCTGATTGATCACCTCGCTGATTCCATTAAAAAAGCACTTACTTATCAGGCCGGGTGGGTGTGCCCAGTGTCCGCAGCATCGGCCTGTGCACCAAAAAGGTCCCGGCTTCTATTCCCAGGCAAGGCCACAGACTCAGGTTGCAGGTTCGGTCCCTGGCCCCCGTCAGGGCACATGCAGGAGACAACCGAGCAACATGTTTCTCTCACGTCAATGTCTCCCTTCCCCCCTACCCTTCCTCCCGCGCTCTCTAGAAGCCAGTGGAGAAAATTCCCTCTGGTGAGGACGAACCAAAAAATAATCATTATCAGCCTCGGCGTAAACGTTATTCCCGGAGCGCCCAGGGCGGATGCAGGCTAAAACCTCGTCTCCTCTAGTATTTATCCAGGCTCAGCATTGAAAACACAGGGGAGCGAGGGAGCGGTCCTCAGGCTCCACGGGGAGGGGGAGGCGCAGCACACCGGGGATCTTAGCTTGAGTGAGTGGAGGCATTATCTCAAGAGCTCTGCCCACTTTCCAAAAGAGCCTCGAGTGCCCAGAAATCAGGGAGGAAGGCCAGCCCCGGAGCAGCCCCCCCCCTGCGTGAGGCTGAGAGCAGGTCTCGTAAACCGCACTCCAAGCCCCCTGGACGGCCGGGGGGGGGGGGGGGGGAGGGCGTGTGTCTTTCGCTGAAGCGCCCCTGTCGAGTCCCCAGGAACTCGAACAAGAGCTAACGGGACGCTGCCTGCTGCTCGGTGCCCGGATTTGGACACTCGTGCCAAACAGAGAATTCCCAGAATTCCCTCTGGATTCCATTTCACAACATACCCAGGGTACCTCTGACACCTCAGTCCTGGGATGAACACACTTTACACACCTGGACTAACGTAAACACTATGAACATTTTAAATTACCCATAAAATGACAGGTCACAAAGTCTTCTAGCCGGAGCAAGCTGTATAAAAACGCAGCTTTAAAATATTTGGTCACTGTGAACATCACAATTATTTAGAGACAAACAATAATTGTAACGTCGAAATAACGAAGGTGAAAGGGCGGAGAAGGAAATTTGTTGTAAAAAAAAAAATGTCTCCGATAAAAGGCTTTCCTTTATTCTTTTCTCCTCTGGCCTGCCTCTTAAGCAACAATGCAATAAAACAGCCACGCATTGCGATCGAAAAAGAATTGATCTTGAGATGTGGGAAATTCTCCCCTGAGGACTGTCTTTATGTCAGGACGAACGAGACGACATCCAGTTTCTCAAAACAATCAAACGGAATCACGACTTCTTAGAACTCTACTTCCTACTGGGCCACTGAGCCAGGTCTACAAAGGACAAAGGACATCCCCAAATTAAGGAAAAAACCCCCTCCCTCATCTCCAAAAGATCCGCCAAGTTACTGAGAGCTGTGATGGACCAGACGGCCGAACCTCAGAGGGAGGCGGGGGAGGCGGGGCAGGGTGGGGGAGAGGAGAGATCAACCAAAGGACTTGTGTGCATGAACGTAAGTCTAACCCATGGGCACCAACACCAGGGGGTGAGGGCATGAATGGGGGGGGGGGCCGGGGGGTGAATGGAGGGACGAGGACACATATGTAATGCCTCAATCAAAAAAGAAATGTACAAGAAATGTACGATGAAGCAGACACACAGGCATGTCAAGCACACAGGAGGACCTCATCGACGCCCGCCGCTCACGGGCCTCTGGGGTCAGAGGCCGGTGACTGCGCTGAATGGAAAAGTAATGAGGAAGGGAAATCGCAGACGGATCAGAAGGCCTTCGCTGCTGCGGGCGATCCGTCAGACTGCGGGAGCTAAACGCCGTTTCCCTCACCCGTGAAACCCTCTCCCGTTCAACAGCGCTCCCCACCCGCCACGCCGGAGGACGATGGGGGATCTTAATCCGGTTAATCCCTTTGTTATTTCCGCCGACGCTTTCCAACGTGAAGGAAATCGGGTTGAATGTTAAGCAGCGTTTTATTCTGTTTTCTCTCCAGGGCATTCCTGTGTGCCGGACGGAGCACGGGGGGCTGTCCGTTCGGACGAGTGAGCGCCGGGGGGACGTCTCTAAACCGCAGCGCGCAGGGCACGGCCACGGCCACAGCCACGGCCACGGCCACAGCCACGGCCACGGCCACGGCCACGGCCACGGCCACGGCCACGGCGCATTCCTCCGTGTGACCTGCCTCTGAGTCACCGGCTCCCCTCTCGCGGCTTTGCCTATTCTCCGGTGCCCCCATTTATCTCTGCTTCTCCACATTTCGCCCTGTGGCTTGTGGAACTTCAGGCGGGGATTAGGACCGGGCCGCACTGAGCTCAGCTTTGCTCCCGAGAGAAGACGCTAATTCTCTTTATTAGCAGAGCATTTCCTGAACACGGAGCTGCAGGATTTGGTGAGACACAGGTTTTATCAACTTCAAACAGATTATGCGCCGTGTCCGCGGAAATCAGCTGGTGGAACGAGGAACCCGTTTTCCCGTCCTCTCTCTCGCTGGGTGAAGGGACGAGGGCCCCGAGCAGCACACAGCCGCTGGCCGGGTTCACGCAAAGCTCCCGACACAGGAGCACCCCCAGAGCCACCGTGGGGTCTGGAGAGCTGCCCCGGGGGACACAGTGGAAGCCCCTGGCTGATGTGTCCAGAGACCCTTCTGGAACAGGAGCCCCAGGTCAGGGGTGAGAAAGCACAGGCAGGACGCCGCGGACAGAGAGGGAGGGGCGGGCTGCCCTAAGCACTGACCTGGCGGGACACCACAGCAGGGCGGGACACCACAACAGTGCGGTGTGTGGGGGCTGAGCCCGAAGGCCCAGGTGCCAATGCCAGCCCATCCCCCCAACACACACCCCGCCGCCGACCGCTTTCTGACCAGAGGAAAAGGACCAGGGCTGCTTCCTCACTGGCTGCTGTGAGGACTGAGTGGCAGTGAACTGCCCCCCGTGTGTGTGTGTGTGTGTGTGTGTGTGGTGTGTGTGTGTGTTACTGTGATGACTTTCACACGTAGAACAAACCGGGACGAGCACAGCCCTGCCCCGGCCCCGCCCACAATGCCGTCTGGGAGGTTCGCGCTGAAAGTCTGCACAAGGCCAGCTCCGGGCTCCAGGGAGGGCCGAAGAAGGCTGACAGCTGTTTGTACAAAAAACAACACAATCTATGTATATAAAAGGCTAATTGACCGACCGACTGTCTGACCGGCAGCTCTGACACTCAATGATGACCATCTATATATATAAAAGGCTAAGTGACCGACTGTCTGACCAGCAGCTCTGACACTCAGTGATGACCATCTATATATATAAAAGGCTAATTGACCGACCGACTGTCTGACCGGCAGCTCTGACACGCGATGATGACCATCTATATATATAAAAGGCTAAGTGACCGCCCCACTGTCTGACCGGCAGCTCTGACACACGATGATGACCATCTATATATATAAAAGGCTAAGTGACCGACTGTCTGACCGGCAGCGCTGACACGCAATGATGACCATCTATATATATAAAAGGCTAAGTGACCGACCGACTGTCTGACCGGCAGCGCTGACACTCGATGATGACCAGAGGGCAGACGCTCCAACCGGTAGCTACGATGCACACCGGCTACCAGGGGCCAGACACTCAATGCAGAAGCTGCCGAGCTACCGTGAATTTCCCTCTCTCGATCCGGGACCCCTGAGGGGGTGTCAGAGAGCTGGTTTTGGCCCAATGGAGGAACCCCCCTGCTGGAGGGTCCCTGCTCACTCCGCAGCTGCCCTTCAAACCATGGCTCCCCTGGGGGGGAGGCCGGCCAGGGAGGGCTGGCAGAAGGTTGGCCCTAGGGCATGTCTGGTCCCTCTCACCCAGTGCCAGCCTGCCGACCGCCTTCTAATTACTTTCCTTTCCACGTGCATGAACCCGTGCACGGGACCTCAGTAACTGATGAATAATGCGTGACGATAGACTGTTTCGAATTTTCCCCGTTGTCAGCCGACTTTTGCACGAGAGAAATGAAAACACCTTTTGGCGGAAACCCGTGCGTGAGCGCTCGCGGCAGGGTTATTTATGACAGGAACACCCAGGTGTCCATCAGCTGATGACCAGGTCAACGAGACTGGCACACCAGACGGAGGAGCACTGCTCAGCCCGGAGGGGGAGGGTGTGACACGCGCTGCCGTGTCGATGAGCCGGGAAAACTGTGCGGAGGGGGGCGGGGGGGACACAGTCACAAAATGCCTCGCGCTGTGCGCTTCCATGTGTGAGAACTGTCCGGAACAGGCAGAGTCATAAAGACAGAGGAGTAGATTAGCCGTTGGAGGGGCGGGAGGGAGCGGGGACCGGGGAGGAATGTCCAACCAGTATATGGGATTTCCTTCTGCAGTAATGAAAACGTGCTGGTGGCTTCCATCCTTCCAAATCTGCTAACAATCACCGCCCTGCCCACTTTCAAATGGGGGATGTCACGGTATATAAAGCAGATCTGCAAAATGAAGTCCCAGCCTGCAAACTTCCCCGGCATGTGAGCTGTGCCGTCTCTTCGTCCCCCCAAAACAGCGGGTATGAGGTGGTGCTAACGTGTCTGCTGCGTCACCACCGTGGGCGCCGGGCATCTGGTCACCCCCACCGCAGTGAAAGGGAGCCCTCCCTGCCTCGGGGACGGGCCGCCCGCTCACCGCCGAGCGAGGGCCGGGGTCTGGTGTGCGGGGTGCCAGCTTGTAAACGGGATGAAGAAAACTGGCCACGAAGGAAGGCGAAGTGTGGGCAGGCCAGGGCCCAAGTCTGCGCTGTCCGGGGTCCTGAACTGGCTCCGAAGCCCTGCCGGCCACCACCCACCGGGCACACGGGCGCTCTGGGAAGCTCGGTGTCGGCACACACCAGGGGCGCCGGTAATAACGACGGATTCCGTAATCAAAGAGAACACGATCGCCTCAAGGGAAAGGTCAAAAAAGTGGTTTGTTGAAAGTAATGTTCATCGCCAGCGACACATCTCCCCCATCTTTCAGGCAATTTGAAACGAAACAAGAACTTTCCTTGTTCTGAGGCAGACCACTCAGAGACCCAGTTTCCACTTCTCGGTACGGTTTGAAGGGCTGCTCAGAAGGCGCGTGTGCCATCGATCGGAACACGTGGTCGTCTGAAGGAACAAGGGCTGGTGAACACGGCGGGTGGGTTCATACTTCCCAGGCCAGATCTTTACATGTGTCTTTAACTGGTTTTAAAGTGTGTGATGGTGCGCCATCATGAAGCAAAGTTACTTTGCTGTGTATTCTGGAACATTCTGATCATTTCACCATCAAAGCGTGGTTCAGGTTGATTATTTGTTGTCGGTCCCAAGTCAGTATTAACAGTTTCTTTCACCTGGTTTTAGAAGCTCATAATGCCCCCACCCTCCTGATCCCTCCCAACGCAGAGCAGTGTCTTCTTCCCGAAGCTATCTGGCCTTGCCGTCGATGTTGATGGTTGACCTGGATCAACCCATGGTTTTGTGCGTTTGGGATTCTCAAAATAAATCCACTTCTCATCGCCAGTCACAATTCGATGAAAAAAAAAAAAAAAGACTTTCTTTCATGCTGTTGAGGCAACATTTTACTGGTGACTTTTCAGTTTTCCATCTGTCTTTCATTCTGTTGATGTGGCACCCATTTTCCTTCGTTTACAATCTTTCGCATTGCTTGTAAGTGATCGGAAATTGTTTGCTGAGCAACGTTTAATCTTTCTGCAAGTTGTGTTTGAGTTTGACACGCATCTTCATCCAATAATGCCTGTCATTGTCGGTCTTCAAACTTTTTCGGTTGACCTGGACGTTCTTGGTCTTTCACATCAGAAGCTTGCTGTCAATACAACAAAATAGCGTACATTTCAAATCGCATATAAATCAACATACGTGTAACTCAATCTATTGGGGAAAAAATCCGCATTATTAACAGGTACCCCTAGTAAAAGCAATTGTACTTAATGGCAACTGACCTAGCCTGTTTTCTATTTTTCGTTAAGTTTGAAACAACACACTGATAATGCACATCGTTTTGTTGTGTCGGATGAACTGTAAGGTTTATAAACGGACAGTCACTCCTGCTTATATAAAGTGCACTTATGAAGGAGCGATGGGCTCCCGTCTGGTGAAGAGTCCCAGCCCCTGCTGACCCTCACAGACACACGTCCCCCATTAACCGTCCCACACCTCAGTCTGTGCTCCGAGTTACAGGTCCTTTCTCGCTGTGGAGAGAGCAGACACGGGAACGGGGGACGAGGAACGCGGGCCGAGTGGAAGGCCGCTCTGCTCTGCTTACACCCCTCTTACCTCCGTTTCCACGGCCTTTCCCCGGTCCTGACAGAGGGGTGAATTCTGGAGCCAAACACACCGCACGAAATGGATGCTTCCGGGATAATCCCGTCTCTCACACAGTCGGGTGAAAACAGGAAGCAGCCACACTCGTCGCCCCTGGCTGAAGGACTCCGGAGCCGATGGAGGGAGTGCGGCCAGACGGGGCCACCTGCCGAGCAGGCTCCCGGGCCACAGCGCGGGGGCCACGGATCAGGCATCGGTGCCCCGGAACCACACGCATTGCTCGCACGGCCTCAAACGCACCAGAATCAGAGCGTCACGGAACCCCCAGAGCGAGCACCCTCGCGGGAGGCGGGCGGGGGGCGGGGGCTGGCGAAGTCCCGGCGTGGAGAGGCAGAGGGAACGCGCCGACCGGCCGTGAGCACCAAGGACCCCCCCCCCCCCGCCCCCCGGCCAGAGCACGCGTGTCCGTTCGCACCGTCTGCTCGGTTGTCACGTCAGGAGAGAGACAGCGCCTCCTACCTCCCGGGCGGGGAGGGGAAGGAGCCGCCACCGAGGGCCATCCTCACCTTCCATCCCCGCCGCGGGCCGGGCCGGGCCGGCACTGTGCGCTCCGCCCGCCCGTTCACCCGCGAGGCCCGACCGTTCAGCGCGGAAACGGCCAAGCGGGCGCTGCCAGGTCTCCAGCGAACGAGCGGCACTGCGGCTCTGTGCGCCCTCGTCCTCCCCGAGCGGCGGGCACAGAAGCGAGCGCGGGGCTGCGAACAGAAGGCGAAACGTGCGTGTGACAACGAGGCACGTTTTCCGGCGCCGCCCGGCGTGTCAGACGCAGACGGGTCCGTCGAGGTCAGGCCGAATCCGGGGTGAACGGAAACAGGTGCCCGAGAGGAATGAGCCGTCCAACATCCGGGAAGCAGAGAGGCCCCCGGGGAGGCCCCTGGGCCCTCCGGGGGTCAGTGTCGGCTGAATCCGAGGTGGACGCGGGCCTGGTCCCAGCAGACCCAGGGGTTGGTGGGCGGTGCGGGCAGGGGACAGCGGGACCTGCAGAGGATTGGGGGGCGGCCAGGGGGCTGGGATGACTGAACACCAGCCGCATTCTTTCCTCCTGGCTCGAATAAACCCACCTGATGACTGAAATGTAGCTTTTCTTCCAGCTTCTAATGTTACTGAACAACCTTCAGTCTTTGGTGATAGGCATTGGCTTTATTGATTTTTTTTTAAAAAAAAAACATTTACACTCTGGTTATTATTTATTTCTAAAGGAAGTTATGAACAAATGCCACGCAGCATGCCACTTGACAAATTATTAAAAACAATATTTAGTGTATTTTAATATCTCATGTTTCTTGTTCTTCAAGGCAGTTTTAGCCAAATGCTCTTTGCTTCTTGTATGTTGAATTGGTCATTCTCCTCAAGCACCTGTCTGTGTTAACTCACTGATTTTGACCTGAACTTGAATTACTGTCTGCATTTGATAGGTTGGACAGTGCTCATTTTAACAGACATATTTCAAATTCTGCTTGTAGAACTTTATTTGCTTTCGTATTCACTGATTAATAATAACGCTTACGTACAAGTCCGAGTTACCTATAGTGTCTGGGAAAAGCTCCCACATATGGCAGTAGCTAGCTAGGCAGGTAGGCAGGTGGAAAGATTGACAGACGAAAGAAAAGAAGAGGGAGGAAGATGACAGATGATTTCTAAGCCAAGTGTCCAGTGTAACATACGCATCCAAGTTCAATGCCAAGAGGAGCTCGGAGAGAAAGTAACCGTGTTCACGTCTCAATGCCACAGCTTCCACGTGAGGGCAGAAACCTGCCCGGATTCACCGCCAGCCTAACGGGTTCCGGAGTCCGGTCAGATCAAACGTACAGCACTGTCCGGAGGCAGGAGGTAACGGAATGAAACGGGGCATTCCGGTATGAACGTCCTTCCTGAGTCAGACGCCCAGCCACGCGCCCGGCCATCCACCCGTCTGCATGGCTGACACAGCCTGCCATAGGCTGTCCGATGATGTCACTACCCAGCTTCCTCCTCTGTCACACATTACCTCAGCGGGGACCAGCCCGAATGCTGTCAGAGGCAGCGGCAGGGACCGGTTTGGTCCGGCCTCAGGAAGAGAGAGACGGTGGGATGGAAGGAGGGTGCCCAGGGAGGGGGCTGTGATCGGGATGAGCTAAAGCCAGTGGACAGCCCCTGGCTCCTGTTTCTAACGCGTGTGCCCACAGGTGCATCTGTGCTCTGTCCAGCCTAAGGCTGTGGGTTTCCGGGATGTGGCGTGTCCGGGTGTTACTCCCACGTCCCCCGCGTGACCTCAGACTCCAAGCCCACAGAACAGCACGGCACCCGGAGGACCAGCACCAGGCCATGCTGCTCACAAAAAGTATTCAGAACTACGGGAGGTTTTACAAGTGAGGATGTTGGAATGGATCCATCTGGGAATAGAGCTTCTTGTTTTTTACGTTTTATTTTTCAACTAGAGGCCCGGTGCCCGAATTCATGCACCAGTGGGGTCCCTCGCCCTGGCCTGCGGGATTGGGACGAAACTGGCTTTCCGACATCCCCCGAGGGGTCCCAGATTTCGAAAGGGTGCAGGCTGAGGCCTAGGGGACCCCCCCCCCCCGCCACGATGGGGGTCAGGGAGGGATGCAGGAGGTTGGCCAGTCAGGGAGGGGCGAGGGAGGGCTCCAGGGTGTGTCCAGCTGGTCTCACTCAGTTTGGATCAGGCAGACCCCAGCAGCAAGGCTAACCTACCAGTCGAAGCATCTGCCCCCTGGTGGTCAGTGCACATCACAGCGAGCAGCTGAGCTGCCTTAGCATACCATTAGCATATTATGCTTTGATTGGTTGAATGGACAACTGGATCACCAGACACTTAGCATATTAGGCTTTTATTATACAGAATTACAGCTTACATTCAATATTATTTTGCATTAGTTTTAGGTGTTCAGCATAGTGGTTAGATAATCATATACTTTATAAAGGGAGCCCCCAATATTTCATACACCCACCTGGCACTATACATAGTTATTACAATACTAGAGGGCCGGTGCATGACATTCGTTCGGGAGGGGGCGCGGTTCCCTCACCCCAGCCTGCACCCTCTCCAATCTGGGACCCCTTGAGGGATGTCTGACTGCCCCTTTTAGGCCCAATCCTGGTAGAATCGGGCCTTAACGGGCAGTTGGACATCCTCCTCACAATCCAGGCCTGCTGGCTCCAAACTGTTCGCCTGCCTACCTCCCTGATTGCCTCTAACTGCTTCTGCCTGCCAGCCTGATCACCCCATAACCACTACCCTGCAGGCCTAATTGATGTCTAACTGCTCCCCTGCCAGCCTGTTTGCCCCCAACTTCCCTCCTCTGCCGGCCTGGTCACCCCTAACTGCATTCCCCTGTGGGCTTGATCACCCTCAACTGCTCTCCCTTGCAGGCCTGGTCCCTTCCAACTGCCCTCCCCTGCTGGCCTGATCGCCCACAACTGCCCTCCTTTGCAGGCCTGGAACCTCCCACTGTCCTCCCTGCTGGCCATCTTGTGGTGGCCATTTTGTGTCCACATGGGGGCAGGATCTTTGACCACATGGGGGCAGGCCTCTTATGTGTGGGAGTGATGGTCAATCTGTGTATTCCTCTTTTATTAGAGAGGATTATCGTTATATTCTGCATTTTACGTCCTGTGACTGTTGGCTAGGCTGTGCTTTGCTAGTACATCCTGTGACTGTTTTGCAACTACCAATTTGTACTTCTTAATCCCTCCAACCCGCTCCCCGCTGACAATCATCAGCCTGTTCTCTGCATCTGTGAGTCTGCTTCTACTTTGTGTGCTCGTTTATTTTGTTCTTTCGTTTCCACATGTGGGTGAAGTCAGTGGTATTTGTCTCTCTGGCCGCCATTTCTGAGCAGCAGGCCGGGTGCCCGTCAGTGGGCGAGGGGACAGGAAGCTGGGGGCCCGGCGCCCCGGGGGCCAGGACGAAACCGAGGCTGCCAGGGTCACAGGCTGCTTGTAGAGAGGCCGTGACCAGAACCTCTGGCGACCAGTCCCGTCTCCTAAATCCAGCCGGTTTCTTCCGGAACATCTCAGCAGGCAGGCCGTTCCCCTCCCACACGAGGCTCATTTCAATACTTTCATTTGCTTAATGCAAAAATTGAAGCCCGAATCCTATTACGCACAGTCAGTGCAGAACACAAAACGATCAGGTTACATTATTCTAAACTCCGTGCCTTTGAAAACACTCCAAAACGGCTTTTACATTGTCATCCAGTCAGAACACATTCATCCCGGCCGGGGACAGCGAGGGAGAGGGTGTGCCCGCACCGCCGGGCGGCCGCGCCATCTGCCGAGGCTGCGCCTCGTTTCGGCTCCGGAGCCGCCGACCTCCGTCACGTCAGAACACTGACGGGTCAACTGGCTGGCAGCCCGGAGCGGCTCAGGACACTTAATAACTTTCAATATTTCCTCCCGCTGCGTGTACGCTCCTCCGGAGCAATGGCGAGCCAAGGGCGGGCGGAGAGCTGGAGCGGGGGAAGAAAAGCCGGTGGACTCCGGCCGCAGGGACAGCCTCTGTCACCTGAGACAGGAGAGCAGGCAGCTGGAGACACGCGTCACACCGACATAGAGAGCTCATGCTGCTTTACCGCAGCTCCGAATACACCAGCCAGCACCCACACAGCCGTGTGTACCCCCCCATCACCCACACAGCCGTGTGTCCTCCCCATTCACCCAGACAGACGTGTGTACCCCCTCCGGCACACACACAGCCGTGTGTTCCCCCTCCATCACCCACACAGCCGTGTGTTCCCCCTCCCATCACCCAGACAGCCGTGTGTACCCCCCCATCACCCAGACAGCCGTGTGTTCCCCCTCCATCACCCAGACAGCTGTGTGTTCCCCCCCCCATCACCCACACAGCCGTGTGTACCCCCTCCGGCACACAGACAGCCGTGTGTTCCCCCTCCATCACCCAGACAGCCGTGTGTTCCCCCCTCCATCACCCAGACAGCTGTGTGTTCCCCCCCATCACCCAGACAGCCGTGTGTCCCCCCCATCACCCAGACAGCTGTGCGTACCCCCCCATCACCCAGACAGCCGTGTGTACCCCCCCCATCACCCAGACAGCCGTGTGTTCCCCCCTCCATCACCCAGACAGCTGTGTGTTCCCCCCCATCACCCAGACAGCCGTGTGTGCCCCCCCCCATCACCCACACAGCGTGTGCCCCCCCATCACCCCAGACAGCCGTGTGTACCCCCCCATCACCCACACAGCCGTGTGTTCCCCCCCCATCACCCAGACAGCCGTGTGTTCCCCCCCATCACCCAGACAGCCGTGTGTGCCCCCCCCCATCACCCAGACAGCCGTGTGTGCCCCCCCATCACCCAGACAGCCGTGTGTACCCCCCCATCACCCAGCCAGCCGTGTGTTCCCCCCCCATCACCCACATAGCCGTGTGTGCCCCCCCATCACCCACACAGCCGTGTGTTCCCCCTCCGGCACCCACACAGCCGTGCGGGACCCTCACCCTCAGAGAGGGCTGGGAGGTGAGCAATCAGCAGGGAAACTGACCCCCGTGACGGACTATTTCAATGACAGTAACCACTCGGCTGTTTCACCCCAAAAACGGACGTGAAGCTGAGCCCTCGCTCCATTACACCCGTGTTCCTCTCAGGGTCAGGTGGTGGCCGGTCCGCCTGTCCTCTCTTCCCGAGGACAAAGGCGTCCTTGTGGGCCCGCCGCCGCCGCCGCCGGAGCCGCTGCGCCCCGTCAGACGCGGATCCTGTTCCCGGCGGACAGAGGAGTCGGCCCGAACGTGGCAGACAAAACCGCGGGGTCCCCGTGTAAACAAGCCCCGTGTGAAGGGGCGCAGTCTCCGTGCACCGTCCCGACATTAGTTCCCACACGTGGGCAGGAGCAGCCGTGCAGCGCTCCCGTGGGGAATCAGTGCGGAACACAGAACCCCGGTCTCCGAGTACGGGGGCCTAGCCGCCTCCCGATGGGGGCGCTCCCGACAGACGGGGGCGGGAAACGCTCGGCTCAGCCCATCCACACCGCGGTGCCCGCATCCGGTCGCGCCAGCCAGCGCCCATCCCGGTCACATCGGAGCGAAACAAGCGGAACACGTTCCACTCGGCGCTGCACCAGGATCTATTGTTGAGTTAGAACAAAGTTCGTACTAACCAACCGGCTTAATCACATAAAAAACTCAAACACGCTGGTTTCTATTTTTAGCCCACGCAGAGTGAAGGGAAATTGCAATCAAGAAGAAAAACAACCTTGTGATTTATTTCACGGCTGAAAATGTCACCATAAAATGGCCCGGATGGAAAAAAAAAGGAACCAATTCCGATTATTTGCCTTTCACAACGCACATTCTGATTTTACGGGGAGGGTTTAATTGTGTTTTGCATATGACCTTTAGAGCATCATTGTCGCAGCGTGAGGATAACATCCAAATAATTCCAGTAAAATAGCTCTCACAGCTGGAGGCCATAAAACCGTCACAGGAGCGCCCCGACTCCATAATTTCCGGCTGAAACTCACTCTGCTCTTCAGACACACAATTCCTGGGGGACACAAAGAAGTGCTCCCGCCCATCACCCCCGAGCAGCCACAGGTCCCCACCCTGTCCATGTGACCGCGCCCTATCCATGTGACCCCGCCATCCGTGTGACTCTGCCCTGTCTGTGTGACCCCCCATCTGTGTGACCCCACCCTGTCCATGTGACCTCGCCCTATCCATGTGACCCCGCCATCCGTGTGACCCCGCCCTATCCGTGTGACCCCACCCTGTCCATGTGACCCCGCCCTGTCCGTGTGACCCCCCCATCTGTGTGACCCCACCCTGTCCATGTGACCCCACCTGTCTCTGTGACCCCACCATCCATGTGACTCTGCCCTGTGTGACCCCACCATCCGTGTGACCCCCCATCTGTGTGACCCCGCCCTGTCCGTGTGACCCCACCATCCATGTGACCCCACCATCCGTGTGACCTCGCCCTATCCATGTGACCCCGCCATCCGTGTGACCCCGCCCTATCCGTGTGACCCCACCCTGTCCATGTGACCCCACCATCCGTGTGACCTCGCCCTATCCATGTGACCCCGCCATCCGTGTGACCCCGCCCTATCCGTGTGACCCCACCCTGTCCGTGTGACCCCACCCTGTCCGTGTGACCCCACCCTGTCCGTGTGACCCCACCCTGTCCATGTGACCCCACCCTGTCCATGTGACCCCACCCTGTCCGTGTGACTCCACCATCCGAGTGACCCCGCCATCCTCAGGCCTCGGCCAGCCTTTCCGGGAATCCCCGTTACTCTCCCACGTCCCCTGCGCAGCCCCGGGTGTGAGGCGCTAGGTCACGTGGGGCTTTCCCTGCTGTAAGGGTTTGGGGGTTTTGTGTTCATTTCCTGCTGTTACTTCCATGATGAGCTGCATAAGAGCCAGACATCACCAGCCGAAGGCGCTCCACGAGGGCAGGGCCCGGTTTCTGCTTCTTTTCTGTCTCCCCCGACAGCTCACAGAGGGCCTGTGTGGCGGGCATGTGCCCTGCCAGTGACACAGCGGTCAGGCAGCCGCACACACAGACACATGACAGCAGAGCCACGTGACAGGCAGCCGCACACACAGACGCATGACAGCAGAGCCACATGACAGGCAGCCGCACACACAGACACATGACAGCAGAGCCACATGACAGGCAGCCGCACACACAGACACATGACAGCAGAGCCACGTGACAGACAGCCGCACACACAGACACATGACAGCAGAGCCACGTGACAGGCAGCCGCACACACAGACACATGACAGCAGAGCCACATGACAGGCAGCCGCACACACAGACACATGACAGCAGAGCCACGTGACAGACAGCCGCACACACAGACACATGACAGCAGAGCCACGTGACAGGCAGCCGCACACACAGACACATGACAGCAGAGCCACATGACAGGCAGCCGCACACACAGACACATGACAGCAGAGCCACATGACAGGCAGCCGCACACACAGACACATGACAGCAGAGCCACGTGACAGACAGCCGCACACACAGACACATGACAGCAGAGCCACGTGACAGGCAGCCGCACACACAGACACATGACAGCAGAGCCACATGACAGGCAGCCGCACACACAGACACATGACAGCAGAGCCACGTGACAGACAGCCGCACACACAGACACATGACAGCAGAGCCACGTGACAGACAGCCCGCACACACAGACACATGACAGCAGAGCCACGTGACAGGCAGCCGCACACACAGACACATGACAGCAGAGCCACGTGACAGGCAGCCGCACACACAGACACATGACAGCAGAGCCACGTGACAGGCAGCCGCACACACAGACGCATGACAGCAGAGCCACGTGACAGGCAGCCGCACACACAGACACATGACAGCAGAGCCACGTGACAGGCAGCCGCACACACAGACACATGACAGCAGAGCCACGTGACAGGCAGCCGCACACACAGACACATGACAGCAGAGCCACATGACAGGCAGCCGCACACACAGACACATGACAGCAGAGCCACGTGACAGACAGCCGCACACACAGACACATGACAGCAGAGCCACGTGACAGACAGCCGCACACACAGACACATGACAGCAGAGCCACGTGACAGACAGCCGCACACACAGACACATGACAGCAGAGCCACGTGACAGGCAGCCGCACACACAGACACATGACAGCAGAGCCACATGACAGGCAGCCGCACACACAGACACATGACAGCAGAGCCACGTGACAGGCAGCCGCACACACAGACACATGACAGCAGAGCCACATGACAGGCAGCCGCACACACAGACACATGACAGCAGAGCCACGTGACAGGCAGCCGCACACACAGACACATGACAGCAGAGCCACATGACAGGCAGCCGCACACACAGACACATGACAGCAGAGCCACGTGACAGGCAGCCGCACACACAGACGCATGACAGCAGAGCCACATGACAGGCAGCCGCACACACAGACGCATGACAGCAGAGCCACATGACAGGCAGCCGCACACACAGACGCATGACAGCAGAGCCACGTGACAGGCAGCCGCACACACAGACACATGACAGCAGAGCCACATGACAGGCAGCCGCACACACAGACACATGACAGCAGAGCCACATGACAGGCAGCCGCACACACAGACACATGACAGCAGAGCCACGTGACAGGCAGCCGCACACACAATGCATGACAGCAGAGCCACATGACAGGCAGCCGCACACACAGACACATGACAGCAGAGCCACGTGACAGGCAGCCGCACACACAGATGCATGACAGCAGAGCCACGTGACAGGCAGCCGCACACAGAGACGCATGACAGCAGAGCCACATGACAGGCAGCCGCACACACAGACACATGACAGCAGAGCCACGTGACAGGCAGCCGCACACACAGACACATGACAGCAGAGCCACGTGACAGGCAGCCGCACACACAGACACATGACAGCAGAGCCACGTGACAGGCAGCCGCACACACAGACACATGACAGCAGAGCCACGTGACAGGCAGCCGCACACACAGACACATGACAGCAGAGCCACATGACAGGCAGCCGCACACACAGACACATGACAGCAGAGCCACATGACAGGCAGCCGCACACACAGACGCATGACAGCAGAGCCACGTGACAGGCAGCCACACACAGACACATGACAGCAGAGCCACATGACAGGCAGCCGCACACATACACGCATGACCGCAGAGCCACTCGCCACCTTCACCCCATTCCGCTGTGACGGCACGTCGGAGGGCTCTGCATCCGTGCAAACACCACGTGCTCTCGTTTGGGCGAACATTTAAACATTATTTTACATTTTATTTATTTTTTAACATATTTTATTGATTTCTTACAGAGAGGAAGGGAGAGGGATAGAGAGTCAGAAACGTCGATGGGAGAGAAACACCGATCAGCCGCCTCCTGCACACCCCCCACTGGGGATGGGCCCGCAGCCAAGGTGCAGGCCCTTGACCGGAATCGAACCCGGGACCTTTCAGTCCGCAGGCCGACGCTCTACCCACTGAGCCACACCGGGTGCGGCTGTTTTACGTTTTAAATATCTGAGAAAGGAAGGGTAATTTTTATGTTCGAATATTGGCAGATACAAAATCACTACAAACAGTACCACTGCCCGGGTTCCGGGCATCGCATGTGAACCAAGGCTCGGAGCACGGCCAACGGCCCGAGGATGAGTGCGATCTGAACCCAGAACAAATCTGTCCATCAGAACCCAGAACAAACCTCTGTCCATCAGAACCCAGAACAAACCTCTGTCCATCAGAACCCAGAACAAACCTGTCCATCAGAACCCAGAACAAATCTGTCCATCAGAACCCAGAACAAACCTCTGTCCATCAGAACCCAGAACAAACCTGTCCATCAGAAGCCAGAACAAACCTCTGTCCATCAGAACCCAGAACAAACCTGTCCATCAGAACCCAGAACAAACCTCTGTCCATCAGAACCCAGAACAAACCTGTCCATCAGAACCCAGAACAAACCTGTCCATCAGAACCCAGAACAAACCTGTCCATCAGAACCCAGAACAAATCTGTCCATCAGAACCAGAACAAACCTCTGTCCATCAGAACCCAGAACAAACCTGTCCATCAGAACCCAGAACAAACCTGTCCATCAGAACCCAGAACAAACCTGTCCATCAGAACCCAGAACAAACCTCTGTTCCATCAGAACCCAGAACAAACCTCTGTCCATCAGAACCCAGAACAAACCTCTGTCCATCTGAACCCAGAACAAACCTGTCCATCAGAACCCAGAACAAACCTGTCCATCAGAACCCAGAACAAACCTGTCCATCAGAACCCAGAACAAACCTGTCCATCAGAACCCAGAACAAACCTCTGTCCATCAGAACCCAGAACAAACCTGTCCATCAGAACCCAGAACAAACCACTGTCCATCAGAACCCAGAACAAACCTGTCCATCAGAACCCAGAACAAACCTGTCCATCAGAACCAGAACAAACCTGTCCATCAGAACCCAGAACAAATCTGTCCATCAGAACCCAGAACAAACCTCTGTCCATCAGAACCCAGAACAAACCTGTCCATCAGAACCCAGAACAAACCTGTCCATCAGAACCCAGAACAAACCTGTCCATCAGAACCCAGAACAAACCTGTCCATCAGAACCCAGAACAAACCTCTGTCCATCAGAACCCAACAAACCTGTCCATCAGAACCCAGAACAAACCTGTCCATCAGAACCCAGAACAAACCTGTCCATCAGAACCCAGAACAAATCTGTCCATCAGAACCCAGAACAAACCTCTGTCCATCAGAACCCAGAACAAACCTGTCCATCAGAACCCAGAACAAACCTGTCCATCAGAACCCAGAACAAACCTCTGTCCATCAGAACCCAGAACAAACCTCTGTCCATCAGAACCCAGAACAAACCTCTGTCCATCTGAACCCAGAACAAACCTGTCCATCAGAACCCAGAACAAACCTGTCCATCAGAACCCAGAACAAACCTGTCCATCAGAACCCAGAACAAATCTGTCCATCAGAACCCAGAACAAACCTCTGTCCATCAGAACCCAGAACAAACCTGTCCATCAGAACCCAGAACAAACCTCTGTCCATCAGAACCCAGAACAAACCTGTCCATCAGAACCCAGAACAAACCTGTCCATCAGAACCCAGAACAAACCTGTCCATCAGAACCCAGAACAAATCTGTCCATCAGAACCCAGAACAAACCTCTGTCCATCAGAACCCAGAACAAACCTGTCCATCAGAACCCAGAACAAACCTGTCCATCAGAACCCAGAACAAACCTGTCCATCAGAACCCAGAACAAACCTCTGTCCATCAGAACCCAGAACAAACCTGTCCATCAGAACCCAGAACAAATCTGTCCATCAGAACCCAGAACAAACCTCTGTCCATCAGAACCCAGAACAAACCTGTCCATCAGAACCCAGAACAAACCTCTGTCCATCAGAACCCAGAACAAACCTGTCCATCAGAACCCAGAACAAACCTCTGTCCATCAGAACCCAGAACAAACCTCTGTCCATCAGAACCCAGAACAAACCTCTGTCCATCTGAACCCAGAACAAACCTGTCCATCAGAACCCAGAACAAACCTGTCCATCTGAACCCAGAACAAACCTGTCCATCAGAACCCAGAACAAACCTCTGTCCATCAGAACCCGAACAAACCTCTGTCCATCAGAACCCAGAACAAACCTCTGTCCATCTGAACCCAGAACAAACCTGTCCATCAGAACCCAGAACAAACCTGTCCATCTGAACCCAGAACAAACCTGTCCATCAGAACCCAGAACAAACCTCCGTCCATCTGAACCCAGAACAAACCTCTGTCCATCAGAACCCAGAACAAACCTCCGTCCATCTGAACCCAGAACAAACCTCCGTCCATCTGAACCCAGAACAAACCTGTCCATCAGAAGCCAGAACAAATCTGTCCATCAGAACCCAGAACAAATCTCTGTCCATCAGAAGCTGCCACGCCGTCGGAGGAGTGAGATATGGGAACGCGCGCCCACGTAGTTATAACGGGACCCGCTGCTCAGTGTAGAATGAGTTTCTATTAACCGCCAAAACGGTGTGGCTCAGGGGACAGAGCGCCGGCCTGCGGACCGAAAGGTCCCGGGGCGTGGCCTGCGGAGACTGGCCGCTGCGGGAGCACCGCTCATCCCGGTCAGCGGGCGGTGCTCCCCTGTGGGAGGCACTGACCACCAGGGGCAGCTCCTGCGTTGAGCGCCTGCCCCCGGGGGGTCAGTGTGCGTCACAGTGACCGGTCGACGGGTCATTCTGGTCGTTCCCCCGTCTGGTCGCTGGGCTTTTATGACATGGGATAGGTCAGCCGAGTGAACACTGGTGCACGCGGCGAATGTCACGCTTTGAGGATGGATTCTAATAAGGGCAGCGTCACCTGTGTGTGCCCGGGGCTCACAGCTCTTACAAACGGTACCCTCAGGGCCAGGGGACTCGGGGTGGCAGGGGCGGTGCTGGCCGATGACGCGTCTCCAAGTGGCACAGGCAGCAGCCTCCTGAGTCTCCAGTCAGCCGCGCCCGGGGAAGTGGGCGGTCGTGCTCCCTCGGTGATTCCTCCGCCCGTAAGAAATGGCTGTAAGCCGAAGCCGGTGTGGCTCAGGGGACAGAGCGTCGGCCTGCGGACTGAAGGGTCTCGGGTTCGATTCCGGTCAAGGGCATGGACCTTGGCTGCGGGCACATCCCCAGTGGGGGGTGTGCAGGAGGCGGCTGATCGATGTTCCTCTCTCATCGATGTTTCTAACTCCCTTCCTCTCTGTAAAAAAATCAATAAAATATATATATATTTTTAAATGTCTGTAAAAGCTGAGGTTGAAGCTCCTTTACACAACTCCATGGCATCACATGCCATCTCGCACGTTAATGCAAAAACAATCATCATCGTAAATGTTTTCACTCGGGCGTGTTTTAATCATGTGACCCCACGAGGCCGCTCCTCATTATAACGTAGACGCTCCTCTGTGCTCCCACGCCCACCCCTCCTGAAGCGACAGCTGTCTGGAACCCCATACTTTCCTTTTTACAGCTTCATGCTCATTTATATTCATTTATTTCCGCAAAGTGCAAATAGAACACATTTTATGTATGTATGGATATGTATGCCCTTTTAGTGGTTCCTAAGTTTATAAAATCGGTAAAACGCTGTGTGTACCCTTTGGGGACTTCCTGTTTTCACTTGCTATTAAATTCCTCCGCGCGGCGGGGACAGGCGGGTGGGGACGGGCCGGCAGAATTCCGGAGTGGCGGAGCGAGGACCTGGGCAAATACTCTCATCCACAAAACAACGGAAACACTGGCACAGTCGTAAAAATCAATTTTTCAAAATCCTGGACATTAACCAGAGGCTTACCCTAATCTGAGTAAGAAGCAATTTCCTAGGAAAACTGGGGAACCTTGGTTCAAACAGCTGGGCTGATGCCCTAACCCAGGGGTTGGCAAACTGCGGCTCTTGAGCCACATGCGGCTCTTTGACCCTTTGAGTGCGGCTCTTCTACAAAATACCACGGCGTGGGCGAGTGTATTTTGAAGAAGGGGCGTTAGAGGAAGTTTAAGTTTAAAAAATTTGGCTCTCAAAAGAAATGTCAATCGTCATCCTGTTGACATTTGGCTCTGTGGACTGATGAGTCTGCCGACCGCTGAGCTAACTAGTCTGGCTCAGGGGACAGAGCGTCGGCCTGCGGACTGAGGGGTCCCGGGTTCGATTCCGGTCAAGGGCGTGGACCTTGGCTGCGGGCACATGCCCAGTGGGGGGTGTGCAGGAGGCGGCTGATCGATGTCTCTCTCTCATCGATGTTTCTGACTCTCTATCCCTCTCCCTTTCTCTTTGTAAAATATCAATAAAAATATTTTTTAAAAACACAGCTGGGCTGATGGCATTTCAGTGTTGTCTGTTGTGCACACTGCTGTGCCCTGCAGCGGCCTTTAAATCCAGCGGCCTCCCCTCCCCCGGCCGGCGGCCTCCCCTCCCCCGGCCGGCGGCCTCCCCTCCCCCGGCCGGCGGCCTCCCCTCCCCCGGCCGGCGGCCTCCCCTCCCCCGGCCGGCGGCCTCCCCTCCCCCGGCCGGCGGCCTCCCAGGCCAGGATCGGGGACGGCCTGTGGCACTGAGGCCACCGGACTGGCCGCCGAGCCAGCCGCTCTCTGCCTGCCTCTGGGCCTCAGCTCGGGGGAAGCCCGTTCACACCGGCTTGTCGTCACTGATGCCGAAGGAGCTCCTGCAGGGAGAGCCCTGTCCCCAGGCAGCCTGTCGAGGCCGGTTCGTTGCAACAGGCCGACTGCAGCTCTGAGGTCCGCAGCTCCTCGTGAGTACAGCGGTGAGCATCCCGCCGACACGGGAGCTCTGTGGGGTCAGACGTCTGCAGGAGGGGTGTGTGTGTGTGTGTGTGTGTGTGTGTGTGTGTGTGTGTGTGAGTGTGTGTGTGTATGTGTGTATCTGAGTGTGTGTGTGTGAGTGTGTGTGTGTGTGAGTGTGTGTGTGTATGTGTGTATCTGAGTGTGTGTGTGTGAGTGTGTGTGTGTGTGTGAGAGTGTGTGTGAGTGAGTGAGTGTGAGAGTGTGAGTGTGTGAGTGTGTGTATGTGTGTGTGAGTGTGAGTGTGTGTGTGTGTGTGTGTGTGTGAGTGTGTGAGTGTGTGTGTGTGTGAGTGAGTGTGTGTGTGTGAGTGTGTGTGTGTGAGTGTGAGTGTGTGTTTTAAATCGGAGAAATGTGCACGGTCCCAGGAGAGACCTGAGAACCCCACTCTCACACTCTGGGTGACCTTGAGGCCCTACCCAGGATATGGCGGTGGGGGGTGGGGGGGAGAGACAGAAAGTAGATTAGAAGTTAGCAGGAGTTGGGGAATCAGGGAATGGGGGAGCTGCTGCTTAATGGTTACAAAATTCCCGTTTAATTAATGACATTGTTTTGGGAATACTGTACATGACACTGTGGATACAATTACTGCCGCTGAACTGTACACTTAAAAATGGTTAAGACGGCAAGTGCACCAATGTCATGCACTGGGCCTCTGGTTACTGTATATTGTATTATTCTCCCCACAAACAACTGTAAGCCTGCTTTTGCCCCATCCTGCATAAAAGAATACTTTTTTAAATTAGTGGAGTCATGTCAGAAGGTCAGAAGATCCAACGTAAAGGGGTCCCCATTGGCCACAAATGCGACAATTTGAGTATCACTAAAAACTACTGCGGTGAATCAAACCCTCGAGTACATAAAAACTCATAAAGCAATAATGATATTTTTTTAAAGCATCGGTCCCCAGAGGACTCGCTAGGGCAGTGGTCGGCAAACCTCGGCTCATGAGCTGCATGTGGCTCTCGCGCCGCAGTTTGCCGACCACTGCGCTAGGGTGTGAGGGCAGATCAAAAATGCCTGCAGTTCGCTCCCGCTCTCCCGCGTCCACACGGCCTCGGTGGCGGGCCTGGACGTGGGACGCGGTGGAGGCTTAGCCTGCGCGTCCGGTCTAGGACCGAAGGAGCTTTTCAGTTACACCTGGGCTCCGACGGCCTTCTCTCCAGGCTCCGAGCGGCCGAAGAAGTCCTATGACGCTGGGCCCTCCACGCCGAGGGCACGTGCACAGGCTCTCTGACCAACAGTCCCCGGTGAGCCCCACCTTCTAACTGCCCCTCCAGCTGACCAACAGTCCCCGGTGAGCCCCACCCTCTAACTGCCCCTCCAGCTGTCAGACACCTGAACGGGCTCTCTGACCAACAGTCCCCGGTGAGCCCCACCTTCTAACTGTCCCTCCAGCTGTCAGACACTGCACGGGCTCTCTGACCAACAGTCCCCGGTGAGCCCCACCTTCTAACTGCCCCTCCAGCTGTCAGACACCTGAACGGGCTCTCTGACCAACAGTCCCCGGTGAGCCCCACCTTCTAACTGCCCCTCCAGCTGTCAGACACTGAACGGGCTCTCTGACCAACAGTCCCCGGTGAGCCCCACCTTCTAACTGCCCCTCCAGCTGTCAGACGCCTGCACAGGCTCTCTGAGCAACAGTCCCCGGTGAGCCCCACCTTCTAACTGCCCCTCCAGCTGTCAGACACTGCACGGGCTCTCTGAGCAACAGTCCCCGGTGAGCCCCACCTTCTAACTGCCCCTCCAGCTGTCAGACACCTCCACAGGCTCTCTGAGCAACAGTCCCCGGTGAGCCCCACCTTCTAACTGCCCCTCCAGCTGTCAGACACCTCCACAGGCTCTCTGAGCAACAGTCCCCGGTGAGCCCCACCTTCTAACTGCCCCTCCAGCTGTCAAACACTGCACGGGCTCTCTGAGCAACAGTCCCCGGTGAGCCCCACCTTCTACCTGCCCCTCCAGCTGTCAGACACTGCACGGGCTCTCTGACCAACAGTCCCCGGTGAGCCCCACCTTCTAACTGCCCCTCCAGCTGTCAGACACTGCACAGGCTCGCTGACCAACAGTCCCAGGTGAGCCCCACCTTCTAACTGCCCCCTCCAGCTATCACACACGTGAGTGAGCCCATCACGGACCCTGCAGACCAGCCCGTCCTCCAGCTAAACACCTTCTTCCACACACAACAGAGTCACCGGCCAACCCCTCCCGAACTGCTGACCGATCGAATCATGCCGTGTAACGAAAGGGTTGTTGTTTGTGCCCCTGGAGTTTGGGGTGATTTGTTATGCAGCAGTAGCTAAGCCAGCAGGTGTCAGCTCATTACTGTGAAAATTGATCAAGGGGGGAAAAACAAAACAAAACAAAACACAAGCATTTATCCTGCCCTGCTAGTGTAAAGCACTGCAGAGTAAGTCGGTGGCTGATGAGAGCGGAGCCCCGAGTTCCAGCTGATAAAAGCATGAGACATGATGCCATTAGAAACGCAGCCTGTCACGCCCCGAGGAAGCCACAGATCCAGGCCGTCATCATCAGCGAACACTGAACCTCGGGTGGGAGGCCGATAGGGCAGGGGCCAGGCTCCTCCCGCCAGCACATGCGTGTGCCGAGCTCTCAACAAATAAACGGCAGAAATAAAACAGGGGAGGGGAGGAGTGGGGGGGGAGGGGCGAGGAGGGGTGCCATCTGTATACATAAAAGGCTAATATGCTAAGTGTCCGACCCTCCAACTGGTCGCTATGACGCACACTGACCACCAGGGAGCAGGTGCTCAACGCAGGAGCTGCCGAGCTGCAGTGACTTGGCGGCGGGGGTTCTCAGGTGACGCACCCCGAAACCAGAGAGGAGGGAGCCCGATTCCTCACGGGGGCCCCCGATTCCACCTACAGCCGTGGGTTATGTGTTGCTGGGGTCCTGTCGCCCCGAATCTGGTTACTGCACACTTGCTTTGGCTTCCACGCCCTGGACGGCAGCAACTTTGCAGAGTGCCCTCGCACTCCGGGACCCCTCGGGGGATGTCGGAGAGCCGGTTTCGGCCCCATCCCCACGGGCCAGGCTGAGGGACCCCGCTCACTCAGACGCCGGGGAGGGACTGTGGGGGGTTGGCTCCGGGGCGTGTCCAGCCGGTCTGATCCCGTCCCACCCGGCCAGCCGCCCTCTAATTACTCTGCTCTCGATGTGCACGAACCCGTGCACCGGGTCCCCAGCTGCACAAGAAAAGAGGTAAATGACATCATCAAATACAGTGTGAGGACCTGGACTTGCTTACATCCTGAGTCACGGAAACCTGCTGCAGAACGCCCTCTTGGAGGCAATCGGAGAAATCTGCATAGGGACGGGAAACCCGGGAATATTAAGGAGCCACCATTCTTTTTTAAGGTGTACCAGAATGGCAGCTACGTTTTTTCAAAAACCGGCAGTTGTCAGTCAGAGCGATTAGAGTAAAGCGGCGGTGCTTAAGGATTCTCCAGGAAAACAAGACAACTCGCTGGGCGTCTGAAAGTCTGCAATGAAGGCGTTGTAAGTGTTCCCTCATTGACTGGAGCTGAACTTAGGGGTTTGTGTGAGCACAAGTGCCATCTTCATGACACCGATGTGTTCGTTGTGAAAATGGTACATAAGGTATTTCTTCATGACTTTTATGTCTCTGTGAAGGCTTTGCATGTGTTTTTTTTAATTTAGCCTTAGGCAGTACAGGTATATTGCTATTGTGCATAGGACACACAGTCCTTTTAAAATATTTCTATTGTTTGATAATAGGATACACACGTACCCGATTGGGTTTGGCTCAGCGGATGGAGCGTCGGCCTGCGGACTGAAGGGTCCCGGGTTCGATTCCGGTCAAGGGCATGGACCTTGGTTGCGGGCACATCCCCAGTGGGGGGCGTGCAGGAGGCAGCTGATCGATGTTTCTCTCTCATCGATGTTTCTGACTCTCTATCCCCCTCCCTCCTCTCTGTAAAAAGTCAATGAAATATATCTTTTAAAAAATAGGACACACATGTATCTCCTTTCAGACCGTTCTGTAAGAACGTTCTGGATACGATTACTCTGTGAGAAGAAAGGCTTCATTCCGAGACAGAAAGCGGAGGGGAAACATCCCTCCTGAGGGCTCTTGACCCACATTTTCTGGGGCAGCGCTGCCGCGGGGCCCCCAGCGCCCTGGCCCGCCTCGCCCGGGGAACGGCTGCGCCCCACGCACAAGTCCGCGCCCGCGGGCACCAGGCCGCCGGGCTGCTGGGCCGGCGGGACCGAGGGACAGGCTGTCGGGAGGCACGTGTCGGGGCTGACCTCCGTGACCCCGTCACCCTCGGCCCGGGCGGACCAGCAGCAGGAACGCGGGGCGGGACCACGCGCCGCCCCGGCCCCTCCCGCTCCGCCTGGAGTTGGATCGGGTTCTGGGCCTTTCACCGCATCCCGACGCGGACCGGACCGGTCAGACGGCGAAGGTGCCCGGAGCCGTGGGGACGGACTCCCCTTTCTGACCGCCGCGGTGAGAGGGGGTCCCCCGGGGCTTTTGGAAGGTAGTTTGCTGGGGTCCGTGACTTCACGTCCAGTGCGTTTCTCGGGCTCCTGTGACCAACACCCGAGCTGGTGTCGCCAAACGGCGGACGTGAATTCTCCCACACTCTGGTCAGAAGGCCAAGGTCGGACGGCAGCAGGGCTGGCTCCTCTGGGGGCCGGAGGGGAGTGGGCTCCGGCCTCCGCCGCCGTAACTCCCTCTGCTTTGGTCTCTACAGGGCACCCCCCACCCCCCGTGTCCCCGGCGTCCAAACCCCTCCCGGCACAAGGCCAGCCCCGGGTTAGGCCCCCCGTCCTGTCTGACCCCATCTCTAAGCGCGCCTGCAGGGACGCTGCTGCCGAGTGAGGTCCTAGGCACGGCCTGCGGGTGCCCATGGACTTAGGGGAAGCCCTGCCCCCCACACCCCCCGGGAGGTTCTAGGATGGAAGGAGAATGCAGATCTTAGATGCTGGCTTAGACCCTCCGTGCCACCTGACTGACAGGATGCCAGACCAAAGGTTCCACGTCGTCAAATAGCATTAGCCCAGGGGTCAGCAAACTCATGAGTCACCGGAGCCAGACACCAGCAGGACGACGATGGAAATGTCTTCGGAGAGCCACATTTTTTAAACAGACTTCTTCTGACGCCACTTCTTCCACACAGACTCGCCCGGGCCGTGGTGTTTTGTGGAAGAGCCGCCCTCCAGGGGCCCAGGAGCCGCGTGCGGCCCGGGAGCCGCAGTTTGCCGACCGTGGCATGAACCTCACGTCACACAGCGTGATCGTTTGTATTGATGCTAATGCAGAAAAGGAGTCTCGTCCCTGCTGTGAGCCGGTCTGAAGCCAGCGGCGGCCGGTCGAACCGCGGTTCCGTTGGTGCCTGTCGCTGCCGGCGGGGCTGCGGGGAGAGCCGCGCCCGCGGTGTGTGTGGGCAGAGCTGCTGACTAGTGAGGACTGTGGCACCCTGACCGGGACGGGCCTCGTGCTGCGGTGCCGAGAGCGCGGGCACGGCACGCCACACGGGCAAACGCAAATCTGCTCCGAGGAAACGCTGTTAGAATGTAAAAGTACGAAACGCCACCCGCCTCACCGGTGTCCGCAGGTGGCCCGCCGCACCCACAGAGAAGCGGGAGGGAGGGGCGGGGGCAGCGGGGCACCGGCGGCTGCGGGGGTCGGAGGCCAACGCGTGGATTTTGAGGAGTTTTAGGGGCGTTTTCGGTTTTCAGGAGTTTCAGGGGGAGGATGGGAGTTTTTAAACGTGAATGGGGAGGGGGAAAGCCCATTCATTATTCTTCAATAACAAGGAAAAATGTATTTCCATGTTTTAAAAAATGAGCATCTCCAGTAAAAATTTAAAAACGGAAGTTTTCTCACCCAACATACATACGGAATGGAACAATTTAAGTGAATCGTGTTTTTTAATAGAGACTTACCCACATCGGCATGGTTAGAAACAGCACTATTTCCGGTTCAGTAAAGTGAGTTTTGATACATTCCATGCGTTACGTGACCCTATAAAGCGTCATCTGCATTCACAGAGGAGGAAAACTGAGGCTTCGAAAAATTTATCCTGCCCGAGATAAATAACCTGAGTGGAAAACGGCGGAACTCCGACCTGAGTCTGGGAGTCCGACTAAAATCCAGTGCCTTTTTTTTTTTTTTTGACACGATACGGAAATGACATGGAAAATAGTTTAGTCTGACTCCAGTGCTTCAAGTGTCCTAGAAAGATCCCATCCATCTTCCTGTTTGAGAATATCACATCTGGTTAGGCCGGGGGTGCGGGCTTTCTGCCTCTTGAGGAAGGCAGGTGGGAATGTGCACAGCGTGCACACATGCCCATCTATTTAGTCCACAAATGTTTTCTCCTCTCTCTCTGCCACACTCTGCAGGCAGCGTAGTGAATAAATTAAATACGCGTGCATGCGTGTGTGTGTGTGTGTGTGTGTGTGTATTACATACTCATGTAGGAGTGGGTATATCTGTTTATACAGGTGTGTTCACATACATGTGCATGTACAGGTACAGGTGTAGCGGAGAACACACCCGCTGCATTTGAATGCCGAAGAGGACGATGAGGGGAGGAGAGTAAAGCTCGTGACACAGCTCACAAGCTGACGGTGTGGACCAGAGGTGCCAGGGAGTCTCTGTGTCCGCGGGCAGAAGAGGGAACATCTCTAACAGGTTCGGGGGACATGGGGTCAGACACTGTGTACGTCGGTTTATTTTGCTCTGGGTTTCCCTCGATCCTTCCATACGCGAGTGTGACTATTCCGGGAGAGGATGCAGTACGCAGTCGCTGACCGTTTACTGGACGACGGAAACGTCCAGGGAAAGCATCTCTGAAAAGCACTGGCCTTCTCGCCTGGTCGGCATGGCTCCGTGTCCGAGTGCCGACCTGTAGGCCAGGAGGTCAGGCACGATTTCCCATCAGGGTGCAGGCCGGAAGCCGGTCATTGTCTTAACGACGGAGAGCCGTGGACGGGGAGTCCTGGGGGCTGGTCCACCCTGACTGCTCTGAGGGGTCGGAGCTGGTTGCTGGGTGTTGGTGGTTGGAGCAGCCCCACCTGTCAGTCTTAATAGAGTCACTGATTGGCTTTTACTGGTGTTTCCGGGCTGGGGGAGACGGGTGTATCTTATGATTTTAATCTTAATAAAAGGGATGGTGAAGCCAGAGCGGGCAGTAGTCCTCCCACTAGAGTTGGACTACTGCCTGGCCCCCATTTTCCCAAATTAATGTTTTTCTGAGTCTCTTTATTCATTTGTGTGCGGCCTCCTCCAGAACCCAAACCCTGAAGGGGGGACCCTAAATCACACAGGACGTGAAAGGGGTTCCCACAGACACATTCCCTGGTTGTGGGCTCCATCCCCAGCAGGGGGTATGCAGGAGGCAACTGATCAATCATTCTTTTTCATCACTAATGTTTCTATTTCTCTCTCCCTCTTCCTTCCTTTCTGAAATCAATAAAAAAAATATATAGTAAACAAAAAGAATTAGTATTTTTCAGTCTGTTCTTCAGGATATATTTCTATTGAAAATAAAAGTATATTCCAATTAACTACTTTGGAACCTGCTACTGGCTATAAAACACTAAAAGGCACAACATAAAAAGGAAAAATTGAAAGACATAGTTAAAGAAATACTAAATTAAACTTTGGCATTTTAAAATAAAATGAAAATATCAACAATAGAATATCTAAATTTTCTTCCATGAATAGCTAGCTGTAAAAGAAGCTTTATTTCAGATATCCAGTGATAAGTGTGCGTGCATTTTATCTAATTCTTTAAGGCTTAAGCTAAGTCTGCATAAAATGTAAAAATTTCATTTATAAACTTCAAGTGATAACTCAGTAGTTATACAAAGTACAGTGTGGGTAGTATAGTTACCTTTTGAAATAAAAACTATTTTAACATCTTACATTTTTGAGTATAAGAATGTATCTCCACTCATGAGATTGACTTGAGTTCTCTAGCTAAAGAGGTTTTTTTTTAATATATTTTCTTGATTTTTTACTGAGAGGAAGGGAGAGAGAGTTAGAAACATCGATGAGAGAGAAACATCGATCAGCTGCCTCCTGCACACCTCCTACTGGGGTGTGCCTGCAACCAAGGGACATGCCCCTGCCTGGAATCGAACCCGTGACCCCCCAGTCTGCAGGCCGGCGCTCTATCCACTGAGCCACACCGGTTAGGGCTCTAGCTGAGGAGTTTCAAAAATGTCTCCTTAACCGGGAAGAAGGCACTGTGCGTGCTGTCCTGTGGACAAGACCATTTGCCCAGAAGGACGAGTCCGCTTCCTTAAATTATTCGTGCGACCCCAGCCTTTAATAGTCTCCCTGCATCAGGGATGTTTGGCAGTCATTAACCTTTTCGGGCTCTGGTAATTTGTGCAATTAACTCGGGGGAAATTATTTTTCTCGGTCACATAATTAATTGTCTCTGCTTTTGGAAAGAGTTCTTGTACCTGAACTAAAAGGCACGCACACCAAAGCCAGTGTAGGGCCGGGCCTCGCAGAGAGGGTCAACGAGAGGGACACCAGTCCGGGGCTCCGAGCAGGCGTGTCCTCGGAGTGACCACACGGGGCCAGCGGGAGATGGCACTCAGCCCCCCTACGCAAACACTCCCTCCCCAAGCACACAGCCCACCGCCTCGCTCTGATTCTCCTAACGCAGACTCTGTAATTGGGGGGAACCCACGTCACAAGCTCGTCACCTTAAATGAATGTAAGACGAGAACGTAATTCAGTAACGGATACTTTAGGAGCAAAGTGAGGGCGAGGCTTACTTTTGATGAGTGTCACTGGCCTGTACCGGGCTCACAAGTCGGAGACAAAGTGGGGCGGCCGGAAGCACCCCCTCCCCTCACTCAGAGCAGCTTTGTGAGCGGGGGGGGGGGGGGGACAGGAGCCACCTCACAGGAGACAGAGCCGCGGAAAGAAGGCGACCCACAGTGCAGAGGGACTGCCCCTCCCTGACACACACGCCGTGAAAAACACAGCATGGTACCGGGGTCGGCAAACTGCGGCTGGAGAGCCACATGCGGCTCTTTGGCCCCTTGAGCGTGGCTCTTCCACAAAATACCACGGCCTGGGCGAGTCTATTGTGAAGAAGCGGCGTTAGAAGAAGTTTAAGTTTAAAAAATTTGGCTCTGTTGACTAATGAGTTTGCCAACCACTGATATAGTATATAGAGTTGATCAAATATATGTATATTTGGGGTTATGTAATATAGTTTATACACATGTATTTGATTTTCAACTTTTCCATGATTGCTTGTATATCAGGAAAAGTGTTCTTGAAAGGAACTGGTATTTAGCGTATGTTCTGGCTTACCATGATTATATATACACTAAGAGCCCGGTGCACAAAATTCGTGCACTGGGGGTGGGCGGTCCCTCAGCCCAACCTGCCCCCTCTCACATACTGGGAGCCCTCGGGGATGTCCTACTGACGGCTCACCCCCGGCCCGCCCAGGGCCGAAAACCTCTGGCTGAGGGTTTTGTCCTTGGGCAGGGGACCTCAGCCAGGGGACCCCGGCCAGCGATCGCCCTGCAATGGGGCTGAGCACTGGCTGGCTCTGCCCCAGCCCCCGCCTGCCCAAGACTGGAAAAACTCTCTGGATGAGGCTTTTTCTGGCCTTGGGCAGCAGCCATCTTGGTTGGGTGTTAATTTGCATGTCGCTCCTGATTGGCTGGTGGGTATGGCTGGTGGGTGTGGCTTGTGGGTGTAGTGAAGGTATGGTCAATTTGCATATTACTCTTTTATTAGATAGCATATATAATAAGTACATTATAGATAGTAGGTAGATAATAAAAATGTATAGCAAATAAGCAGGCTTACGACTATTCCTTAGTTTGTTTTTATGTTGTATTCATGTTGTCAGAAACTGGATTCTCACTGTTTTCTTCTACAGTTTTTCCAATATTCCCAGCAGTCCCCACACACAACATGACTTGTCGACAGTGAGGAAAGACAGCGTTGCTGCCAAAATGTACTCATTTAAAATAGATAAACTGAGTATGCTAGCATTCTTCAAAAATTAGCATCCTGGGATGACTTCAGAATCGGGATAACGAAGGCTGCCAATATGTCAAATGTTTCCACAGATGACGGCAGTTAGAACACGCAGGGCAGAGCCGGCCAAAGCGTCCAGCGACCCGGCCACACCCTAAACCGACCATCTTTTCTGCCTTCACACGCGCTGACCGGCAGCTCGCACGGCGCCCGCACCCGGAGCGGCCCTAACTCCGCCCGGGTCCCCCCAGCCAGCCCGGGAGCGGGCGCGGCAGGTCCATCACTGAGCGAAGGTCTGTGGCCTGGAGAACGGGCACGATCGGGACCCGCCCCCCGGGTTCCGGTGAAGACCGCGTGGCCGCGCCCAGAAGACGCGGAACTTCTGTGGGGGACAGAGCGGGTCCTCGGAAATCGGCAGCTACGCCTGGCCCTGGGGGCGGCAAACATCAGTCCCCAGAGCCAGACATCAGCAGGACAACGGTTGAGATGTCTCCGGAGAGCCACATTTTTTAAACGTAAATCTCTTCCAACGCCACTTCTTCCACACAGACTCGCCCGGGCCGTGGTGTTTTGTGGAAGAGCCGCACTCCAGGGGCCAAAGAGCCAAATGTAGCCCGTGAACTGCAGTTCGCCGACCACTGCCCTAACCGGTGTGGCTCAGTGGACGGAGCGTCGGCCTGCGGACTGAAGGGTCCGGGTTCGATTCCGGTCAAGGGCATGCACCTAGGCTGCGGGCACGTCCCCAGTGGGGGGTGTGCAAGAGGCAGCTGATGGATGTTTCTCTCTCATCGCTGTTTCTGACTTTCTATCCCTCTCCCTCCCTCTCTGTGAAAAACCAATAAAATAGGTATTTTAAAAAATGTTAGTTGTTACAAACGACTTGTTTTGGAGACAAACGGCCGCACGCGCCAGCCGCTCTCCGTGCCCTGTCGGCGGCGCCGTTCACGCTGCCCGGGGGACGCTTCCGCTCCCGGTGACCAGGGCCTCGGACGGCTCCACCGGCTTCGCTCCTCCAGCTCCTGGCCGTTCGGGCCAACAGCCTCCCTGCGGGGGGCGCCCCCCGCCCGGTCTGACCGCGCCCCCCGCCTGCCCTGTCCGTCCGCACACTCCTCTGCCCCTCCTCCGAACTCAGGGCAGCTTCTCCCCTGGGCTGGGGCTCACCCTCCCCGCCCCCGGGAGACAGAACCCTCCTCCCGCCTCCTTCCTCAGCAGCTCCAACTGCATCTCCAACTGGGCCCCCACCCCCGCCCGGCCCTCGGCCTCGCTTACAGCGGGTCAGCCTGGGGTCATCGCTCTCGGTCTGCCCCCGCCCCCCTCACCCGCCGCCCGGGCCGCGGACAGCGCTGCCTCGAAGGTCACCAGCGGCCTTTTGTTTGCCTGTTTTTCGTTCTGTTGTAGACCATTTTTATTCTAAATTTCGTTTTTAATCTCTAATTTCCTATTGATTAAGGCATTACATGTGTGTCTCATCTCCCGCCCCCCCCCCCCATTGATCACCCCACCGCCCTGTTGTCCGTGCCCGAGCGTTAGGCTCATCTGCGCGCACACAAGTCCTCTCGCTGGTCTCCCCCTGACCCCCCCCCCCCCGCCTCCCCTCTGGGGGTGACAGTCTGATCGCTGCTTGTCTCTGGGTCTGTTTCTGTCCATCAGTGCGTGTTGCTCACTGGAGTCCGCAAATGAGTGAGATCACGTGACGCTTCTCCCTGTGCCCGGCCTTTCCCGCCGAGCACCGCGCTCCCCGGCCGTCCGCTGCCGCCCGCGGGGACAAAGGAGGAATTCTCAGCAGCGGCTTCTCGGCTGAGCCTCAGGTTACCTCCCGGGTGCCTGGGGCGCCATGAGCTCCGCCCGCTCCCCTGCCCTGGGCTGTGTCCCCCACACCCTCCCTGGGGCTCAGGGCACTCCCCCAGGTCCTCTGAGAACCCGTCCCTGAGTCCCCCCGACACGAAGCTCCCGGGGTCCCCTCCGAACCTCTCCTCTCACTGCCCACCCCTCGGAGGGTGGGCACCCTCCCGATCCAATCACGTCGTCAGCAGGCGACACGGCACGGCCGCACCACCCTCTGCGTCGGCTGCCGAGCCCCGGCTGTGCTCCGGCCCGAACACACAGAGCCGAAGCCGGGCTCCTCCACTGTCCCCGTCGTTAGAGACGGCTCTGCGACACCGGGCCGGCCAGTACGGGTACACGAACGCTAACGAGTGAGGTGTCTGTAAACGCTACTGCTTTCTCTGACAGAGACCAACCCAACGGGCACACCCCCACTCCGGCCGCCTGGGTCTCGGGGGAGCCGCTGGGGGTGCCGCCGCCACCCACCTACCACGCCGAACGGATCGGGAGGAAAGCCCGGCTCCTCCTGGCACCTGGCAAAGCTGCCGCACCTGTTCTTAAAACGACGCCGGGCGCGGGGGCTCGGCGGGTAAGCAGCAACCTCTGACCCCGGAGGTGACCGGAGGGTTCCCAGTCCAGGCACATGCCCAGGGTTGTGGGCCCGGTCACCACTAGGGGGCATGCAGGAGGCAGCTGATTGATGAGGCTCTCTCTCTCCTTCTCCCTTCCTCTCTCTGAAATCAATTTTTAAAAAGTTAAAATTAAATTTCAAACTTGCTCTCTTTAAATTACTTGTATAAGCTCTTATCTGAGTTCATGTTACTTGCAGCTGAATATAATCCCAACGAATACAACACCCAGTTAGCCGGGTTAAGTTGCGAACTCCCGAACACCTGCTCCAGGCCTACATCCCCGTCACTCCACAGACGCTTCAACACTGAGGTATCTGAAACTCACAGTTTCTCTCTTTACACATTATTTGTAGGATAAAAAGATTTAAAGTCTTTGATCACCACGGACCATTTACCAGCTTTCAGACAATTACATCAGAAACGCTAGCAGGAAGCCTTAAGCATAAAGCGATTGTCCCCTCTGGCCCGGGTCAGCTTCGCCACCACCTCTGTGCCACCCCCATTAAGCACTCATTAACATCGCCATGATCTTCCCGTGGGTACCGCACTGACCTCGTCACACACTCTGCATTTTTTTACATATCATTAGGAGCCACGCTACAAGATAAACATCCGTTTCCTGTAAGGACACTTTTTCCTGATTATTACAGCCACTTACACTCATAGAAAAGGTGGAAATCAAATGGAAGTTTTAAAAAGGCCTGGATTCCTAATCAGGAAGTCCTTCCCACTCCACGGGTATAAAAACACTCAGCTTTATTTTATTCTACATACACTACTGTTTTTATTGCTACATTTAAATTCTTAATTCATCTGGAATTTTCTCCATAAAAGGAATACAGAGAGAATCCAACATATCTTCCCCCCAAACGCTGGCTGATGTCCCAGGGCCATTTATTGAGGAATCCCTCTAATCAGTTACCTATCTTACCTAATAATAGACAAACATGTAAATTGACTGTACCTTCGCTACGCAATCAGCCAATCAGGAGTTATATGCAAATTAACCCAACAAAGAGGGCGGTTAATTTGCATACACAGGCACCCAGTGATGGGGGCGGGATGCTTGTGTCGTCACCATGGCAATGATGCAAGCGTTCTGCCCCACCCCAGGTCTCTCAGGGCCTCTGGACAGCGTGGGAATGCGGGGCCTGAGCGGAAAGGGGCTGGGCCGGAGTGGAAAGGCGGTGTTTGGCAGCCAGGGAAAGGAAAGCCCATTCTATCAGGAATCTTCATGCGTAGGGCCTCTAGTTTCTATATAACAAACCAGCTCAATGTGGGCTTCAAACCACAGCAAACACTTGTTTCTGTGGATCGGCCGTTCAAGAGCAGCTCAGCTCTGTGCTTCTGCTTCCTGACCCTGGTGCGGTGACAGGCAAGGTGCCCCCCAGTCACCTGAAGGCTTCATGCCGGGGACCCCCTCCCCAGATGGCCGGTTCACAGGACTGAGGAGCTGACGTGGCATGTGTGTACAGGAGGGGTGCTGGTCGCTCATCACAGCCCCCCCCATTTCTGCTATTAACCTCGCCATTCCACTTCTCTCTCCGCCAAAGCCACTGGGGGAATTTACATTTTCCAAGGACAGAATCCACTTAGTTGGGGTTTCAAATTTACGGATATGCAGGCACACAAAACAAACAGAGATTGTCTAAATCCCCCTTTCCATTCCTCATTTCCATCTCAGACTACCGAAAGCCTCACTCGCTCTGTGGCGGGTTTCTCCTCTGAACCATCACACGCAAACTGATCCATCGCGCCGTTACCGTTCCCCGGTGCATGTTTCTGTCCGTAATAACTTGCTCTGCCTTCCTCCGCTCCAGCCTTTGTCCCGTCGCCGCGCCTTGTCTTCAGTAATAATGGGGCGCCGTGTGCTGCGTTTACCGGTTCCTCTCCTTCACGCCGAGTCACTCTGTCTGAACCGGGGGTTTAAAAAGGAAATACGGCGGGTTGTTTTCAGCTTTGTGCTTAGCTGGCGGGCTTTAATTCATTCTCTCACTGAAACGGGGGACGTTTTCCTCCGGATGGCCCACTTTCCGGTCCGGGGGGACGGCTCGCCTGGAGCTTGGACCGCCAATGGCCAGCCTTCGGACAGAACCCTGAACACATCCCGACCCCCCAAAGGCTCCCCATCCGGGGACAAGCGCGATCCCAGAGGGGCTCCTCCCGGGGGGGGGGGGGGGATGTGTGAGCGGCTGGGTGAGGGCCGGAGCATGGACGCTCTTGACTGACATCTGAAGACACTCGTTGGATTCATATTTACAGCCGAGCTGAGCACAGTCACGGGGTCCCGGCCGCACAGACGCCTGACATTTAACAGATGAGACCCCTGGGAGAAGCCTGGTCCGTGCTGCTCTGTGGGGAGCCCGCCGGGGTCTCCTGGGCTTGGTTTGTCCTTAAGATTCAAACGTCTCGCCAGGGTAGGCCTCAGGGGGAACCTTTCTTCATGACGTGAGGGGTTCCCCGGGGGCCCTGGTGATATTTGCTCACTCCTCTCCGGCTCAGAAGAGTTCACTCACCACCCCCCCGATTTCCGCTTTGGGGTGAAGAACGCTTGTCCGTCCTCCGCATCTGCTTGGCACATCTGCGTATCTCTGTCCCTTTTTCTCTTCGCGCGGGAGAGCTCCCCAGTTCGTCGTCCATCTTATGCTTCCTTTCATCTGTTCACGGTGCGCGTCATGTCTTCTGATCGCTTCAATCTCGATGTTAAACCACAGCAATGTTTCCCTGCATTCTTTCACTCCGACCAGCTTTTTCACATGCCTGCCTCCGCCTCTTCCTGCTCCTCTGTGGCCGGCGCTCTGTTTCCATTTCACAAGAGGCTAGGGCTTCCTTTTCACACATCAGAGGTTCATACTGACTGTACTGGACATTTATACTAAAGCAGGGGCCGGGACACGAAATTCGTGCACTGGGGGTGGGTGGTCCCTCAGCCCAAACTCCCCCCCTCTCACATACTGGGAGCCCTCGGGGGATGTCCTACGGACGGCTCACCCCCGGCCTGCCCAAGGCCGAAAGCCTCTGGCCGAGACTTTAGGCCTTGGGCCCTAGCGATCGCCCTGCGATGGGGCCGACCGCAGGCTCCACCCCAGCCCTGGCCTGCCCGAGGCTAGAAAAAGCCTCTGGCTGAGGCTTTCCAGCCTTGGGAAGCAGCCATCTTGGTTGGGGGTTAATTTGCAAATTGCTCCTGATTGCCTGGTGGGTGTGGCTGGTGGATGTAACGGAGGCACGGTCAATCTGCATATTATTCTTCTATTAGATACTGTATCTTACATGTGACCATTTTCAGAGAGATGCACCACATGGTCAGTCATTCTGTCCTTTCCCGGCATTCCGGAATGTTCTCCAAAGCCCCTCGCAGCCTCTGGGTGCATTCCCTTTGCCGGGGAGCTTCCTGCACAGGAGAACCTGCCCTCAGGCTCCCCGATGGCCACCAAGTACCTGCGGGCTCTCCCTCTCAGGCTGAACCCTGGGTTCAGCCGTGCCCCACGTTCAGCTGGGCCGGGACTGTGACAGCAGTTCCTCTCGGGAGCGTGTGGCCAGGGCATAGCTCTTCCTGCTCTGATGGGCCAGGCCCTCCTGTCAGTCCGCTGTCAGCTGTCAGCTGCACCGCGTGTAACACCCGGAACACGGGCACCCGCAGCTCTGTGCATAGAGCTTCCCTTTAACCGACATGCACCCGGCAGTGTGGGCCCCCCCCCCCAGCTCCTGCTGCTGGTGCATGCTGGAAGCTGCCGTTTCCCGATGAGCTCACACAGAGAGGAACGGGGGGCTGGGGGAGGGCAGGACGAGGACGCTGGTTTGCGTGGCGCCGGGCTGCCATGGCGGGGTGCCGCTGCTCGGCACACTCATGAGCTCCCCGAAGTCAGGGTGCCGTGCGGGTCCGTGTGGAACCGTGTCCTGTGTTGTGTGCGGCCGCGTCCCCGGCCCAGCTCTGAAGCAGAACACGTGCTGCTTGGCCCACAGCGAGGCTCAGTCCGTCCCCAGCCCATGTGAGCCGCCGGCCAGAGCGCCCGGCTCCTCTCCACGGTGTGCGAACGGGACTGGGGCAGCGGCGTGCCGGGCCGGGCAGCGGCCCCGTCGTCCCAGAAACGTCACCCTGAAGAGCGTCCTTCCTTAAGCAAGTCCGTCCCCGTCCACTGTCTCGCTGCGAGCACAGGCCGCACACTTCCCCTCAGACGCGACGGCCTGGCCACGCCATCGGGGGCCGAGCCGCGGCCGTAAACAACAGCTGACAGCGCCTGTGCTCCCGCCCTCGGGGGCTGACATCGGGGAGCCGGCCCCGTGGGCACCCCCTGTGCTGGGGAAACAGCCATGTGCCTTCCTGGCCGGAAACGCCACCTGCGCTGGCACCAGCCTCACACGCAGCTCCGCTTTCCGTTACACCCCGGCTCGACCACGAGCTCGGGGAGAGGGGACGCGGGCGGGAGGTGCGAGAGAGCGACATCGGTGGGTGCCCCCCACCCTCAGCCCGCCTGGGGATCGAACCCACAACCTTTGGGTGTACGGGACGACGCTTCCAACTGAGCCACCTGGCCAGATCCAGAGCCACGTCTGAAACATTAACAACGACACGATCGCCGAAGCCGGTTTGGCTCAGTGGATAGAGCGTCGGCCTGGGGACTGAAGGGTCCCGGGTTCGATTCCGGTCAAGGGCATGGACCTTGGCTGCGGGCACATCCCCAGTAGGGGGCGTGCGGGAGGCAGCTGATTGATGCGTCTCTCTCATCCATGTTTCTAACGCTCTATCCCTCTCCCTTCCTCTCTGTTAAAAATCAATAAAATTTAAAAAAAAAAAAAATGACAGGATCAAAGCCAAACTCCCTAAAATCATATAAATTTCCATTTAAAACAGGTCTGAATCCAAATTTTGTCTGAGGCCTATGTCCGTACTATTTGCTATGGCTGTGACGGTGTGAGTCGGAGTGCAGACGCCTTTGGGCACCAGGACGGGTTACAGTGCGTTCCCCGGGGCGCGACACATGACACGCGGCAGGCGGAGGGGCGACCGCGGGGCCCGGCCTGGGCGGAAGGAAACTAACGGTCACGTGTCACACCGGGAGCAGGGAAGCGTGTAAGCGAAAGGAAATGCACGCGCATTCTGTGGGTCTGGTTTTAACTCACCGGGGAAGGAACAGCATCGGACTTTTACATTAACGCGCACAGTTCACTGCAGCTCTTCGCCCGCTTGCGGTTCTTCGACCCCGGCTCTCGGCGGCGGCACAGCGGGAGCCGGGATCGGCCGTCCTCTGCTGTCTGCTGCGCTCGCCGTGAGGAGTGAGCAGGGAGCACGACGCCGGCTTCCGGGAGCTCTGCTGCGCCCGAGCCCCTGTTCGCCGGTACTCCGGCCGGCGGACCCACACACCGGGCATGGCAGGCTTTCCCCCGAGCCCCCGGAGAGCAGGGATTGGGGGTTTGCAGGCCATGTCATCTGCCATTCCTCCCCACCTCTGTCACTGTAGAGTGGAAGCAGCACCGACAATATGCAAACTATTAAATAAGCATACTCTTTTTCAATAAAATTCTACTTGCGTTATTAAATGAGGCAGCGGGAAGAAGCACAGTTCAATGAAATATAAGAATTTGGACAACACAATATCATAGAATTACAGAGACTTCTCTGCTTTTATACGTACACATAAAATAAAGAAAACCAGGGGCGATGTTTCTATTATTCAACAGCAGTCAAATGGTACGCGCACCCCTAACTTTTACTCCGCTCTCGCTGTCTCTGCGGTGAGCCCCGTTCTCGGCGCTCCGCGTTAGCTGTCTGCTGACAGCCCAGGGCGGTCTGAACAGGGTTAGCTTCTGCTTGTGAAGAGGAGCTGCCACTGACCTCGGGCCACCTCTCCCTCCTGGACACAGAAGCGACAACGAGGAGGGGAGAGGAGTGTGGAAAGGTCCGAAAGCACGAGGCTTACGTTCCCGCAACAGACTCTCACGTTCAGGAGTTCGCAGCCAGTCACCTCTGCTGTCCTCGCTGGTTACCCTTCAGCTCTGCCATCCCCACTGCTTTTGCTCTGGTTTTCCCACTGATTTTTTTAATATATTGCACTGATTTTTACAGAGAGGAGGGAGAGGGATAGAGAGTTAGAAACATCGATGAGAGAGAAACATCCATCAGCGGCCTCCTGCACACGCCCCTCTGGGGATGTGCCCACAACCAAGGTCCATGCCCTTGACCGGAATCGAACCCGGGACCTTTCGGTCCACAGGCCGAAGCTCTGTCCACGGAGCCGCCCCGGTCTTGGCTGTTCCAGGTTTGCTGGACTCTTCACTGAGGACAGGAGTAACCTCGCCAGCACATGGCAGGACCTGTCCTCTTGAGATCCCGTTTTCTCGGGCAGCATGGGGGGCGCTTGCACGCGACGGCACCCCATTTAACGGCCTTCCTGCAGGCCCTCCCCCGGGGCGCTGGCGGCGGCGGCCGATCAGCAGGAAGCTCGGCGTGCTCTGGCTCAGTTTTCCAGGGAAGACCCTTTCCCTGTGTCTGGTTAGCGCTGCGGTAACAGTCTGTGTCAGAAACAGGCAGAGCTCATCAGCAGCCCCGTCCACACGGCACCCGGCTCCCCTGCGGGGCCGCGAGCTGACGTCACCGGGACGGCCCTGGTGTCACTCCCTGCAGAGCCGGCGGGAGGGGCGGCTCCCGGTCCCTCACCCCGGGGTCGGCGGGCAGAGCCCACGGGCCCCCCTGCCGCGCCGCTGCCCGGGCCTGGCCGGCAAACAGACCCTCCGGGGACACAGCCACGTCCGCTCGCTTCCGTACGCTGACGGCGGCTCCTGCGTGACAGAAACAAGCCTGACCAGCTGTGTCACAGGCCACACGGCCCGCAAGGCATAACGTGCTTCCTTCCGGCCCTCTTCAGAGAAAGGTGTACCCCGACCGCCACAAAGACCCCGCACACGGACTACAGGAATTCATCCCACAGACATGGGGAGGGCCATGGGTGCAGATCCACAGAGAGAAGTAACATCACGAGGCAAATGCTCACAAAGCACAAGGTCCCGTGGTCGGCAAGCCGCGGCTCTCGAGCCACGTGCGTCTCTTTGGCCCCTGGAGCGTGGCTCTTCCACAAAACACCACGGCCCGGGCGAGGCTGTGTTGAAGAAGTGGCGTTAGGAGAAGTTTAAGTTTAAAAACTGTGGCTCTCCGAAGAAACGTCAGTCGTTGTCCTGTTGGCATTTGGCTCTGTGGACGGGTGAGTTTGCCGACCCCGGGGACAGGCTGGAAGCCAGAGGCGGCACTTGGTGGTTTTCTGATAGATGATGAGAACGGACCAACACCGGCCTGAAACAAGGGCGGCGGGCGGCGGGCTCGAAACAGCCCACAGAGGGGGCGCTTCCTCCCTGCCCCCCGCTGACCAGGGGCCAGCGTGGCGAGCCCCATCCGAGGGCATGGACCCGGGGGAGGGGATAGGGGAGGCCGGGGGCGGTCCGTGGGGGAAAAGGAGACATCTGTACTACTATTTGTAATACTTTAAACAATATAACAATCACATTAAAGAAAGGATCTCGATCATATAAAACCACAGCTATAACAAAGACACGCTTTTTAAAATGCACACACCCAAAGAAAATGGTAAGGCGGATGGCAAACGGGTACGTACTATTCACCTTCGTCTGGCAAGGAGGTAATCTTCCCTTTTCTGGAAAAAGTCAGACAAACACAAAAATCTCGATAGGCAAATAGGCAAAGCCATAAACCAACAGCTGACCGAAAAGGAAGACCTTGGATGCTTTGGAAGATGCTCAGCTGTACTCCTCGGGGAAATGTAAATGACAGTCGCACCGAGACACAGCCTCTCGCCTCTCTGGCTGGGAGAAGAAAACTGATTATAAACGCTGTTCATAAAAGTCCAAAATAAAATCCTCGTATCGGGGATCTCGTAACATCTAATAAAACTCCACAAGCACAATGACCCGGCAGGTGTGCGGCTGTGAGACGGAGCGGGGGCGGACTCTGTTCTGCTACGCACCACCTCCAGGATGAAGGTGAGATAAACTCTGCCCGGGAGAGCACAGAGGAGACAGGAGGCCACTGTTATATGAGGAAGAGAACGATCAACAGACAGCCCTAACGGGGTGGCTCAGTGGACAGAGCGTCGGCCTGCGGACTGAGGGGTCCCAGGTTCAATTCCAAGTTTTTCTTAAAAGTCTACTGAAAGGTTCATGGAAAGCTATAAAAAAATATATAAAAACTCTAAATAGTCCACAAAAGTACCTTTTAGATGGGATATTGCATGAAAGAAAGAAAACTGGTTATAGATTCATATAATTCTCAATAAACATTGTTTTCGGGCATTCAGGGGAGAACCAAGATGGCGGCATAGGTAAACACCTATTGTGCTGCCCCTTGCAACAATTCCGAAACTACAACATAACAACAAACCAAACATCACCCAGAATCACCGGAAAGCTGGCTGAGTGAAAACTCCATAAATAAAAATAAAGGTGGGACACTGAGACTCAGAAGAGCAGAGGAGCGCAGCCTTGAAGATACACGCGGAGCCAGAGGTTCGAAGCTGTGGGGCGCGCGCGGGCTGTAGGGCTGGCAGCAGCAATCCCGGCTGGATTTTCTTCAATGGGGAGGGCGGAGACCATCCCACTGCACAGATTCCCCAGTGCCAGGCGAGGTCCGAGGTCCGGGGTACGCACCCTAAAAGCCAGGCGCGGCAGAGGTCTCCGAGTCTGAGGAGAGTGCGCACCCTAAAAGCCGGGCGCGGCAGAGGTCTCCGAGTCTGAGGAGAGTGCGCACCCTAAAAGCCGGGCGCGGCAGAGGTCTCCGAGTCTGAGGAGAGTGCGCACCCTAAAAGCCGGGCGCGGCAGAGGTCTCCGAGTCTGAGGAGAGTGCGCACCCTAAAAGCCGGGCGCGGCAGAGGTCTCCGAGTCTGAGGAGAGTGCGAGTAGCTTGGAACAGCAGTTTTGCATGTAAAGTGCGCGACAGCACAGACACGCAACTTGCTCCCTGGTCCGGGAGACCACCGGACTGCTTTGTTTTACAACCCTGGGCAAGACTTTGGGGGTGCAGATTCATTTGGGGAGAGGCAGAGTTGTCTTGCAATGGGTGGAGACCAACAGCGGCTTTCTCTTGGAGGTGCCTGCAGCCATTACCACCCAGCACAGAGACCCGCGCAACGCTGCCTGCTCAGCTCAGAGACTCTGCCCATCCAACCTGAACACAGTCTCCCTTCACAGCCAATTGGCCTGGAGGTCAAACCCTCCTAGGGCTAACAACAACAAGCTGGGCTTAAATTCAAAAATACTGTACAACCATAAAGGATTGCAGTAAGAGTACCCACCTCAGGTAACTGGGGAGGCTGAGCCACTGTCCCTTAGAGGACATCTACCTCATAAAGCAGCCACCATGCAGAGACATGGAAAGAAATCAGGTGTGAAAGAAATGGAGGAAAAAAGACGACTAGACATAGAGCTCAAAACCACGGTTATAAGGCTTTTCAAGAGGCTCCTAGAAAAGGCCGATGAACTTAATGAGAACTATGAGGAAATGAACAAGACCAACAAGGAAATGAACGAGATCCTCAAGGATATGAAAAAGGACCAACTAGAAATCAAGCATACACTGACTGAAATAAAAATATTACACAAAGTCCTAAAAGCAGTCCAGAAGGCCACAAGAACCAAGTCAAAGATTTGAAATACAAAGAAGCAAAATCCACTCGGCTGGAAAAGCAAGAAACAAAAAGAATCCAGATAATTGAAGATAGTGTAAGGGGCCTCTGGGACAACCTCAAGCATGCCAACATCCCAATTATGGGGGTGCCAGAAAAAGAGAGAGAGCAAGGTAATGAAAACCTATTTGAAGAAATGGTGACTGAAAACTTCCCCCACCTGGTGAAAGATACTGACTTAAAAGCCCAAGAAGTACACAGAACCCCAAACTATAGGAATCTAAAGAGGACCACACCAAGACACATCATAATTAAAATGCCAAGAGCAAAAGACAAAGAGAGAATATTAAAAGCAGCAAGAGAAAAAAACAGTTAGTTACCTACAGGGGAGCACCCATACGATTGTCAGTGGATTTCTCAACAGAAACGATGCAGGCCAGACGGGAATGGCAAGAAATATTCAAAATGATCAACAGCAAGAATCTACAACCAAGATTACTCTATCCAGCAAAGCTATCATGCAGAATTGAAGGTCAGACATCAGGAAATCACCTCGGGAGGAAACAGGGTTTGTAGAAAACAAAGGTTTCGCTCGGTCAGACTACATCCTAGCAAGCGATTATAGGAAACACACGCAAATACAGGCTACACTGACTTTCTTGGTCAAAAAACCGTCTGCAGAAAACCGCACATTTGGGGGAACCGAAGAGTCAAGATTGGTGAGGACAGGGAAGTAACGAAACTTAGGTCAGCTATCAGTGGTCGGCTCACTGCGGCTCTCGAGCCACATGCGGCTCTTTGGGCCCTTGAGTTTTTAGCAAAGGCCAGCATGGGGGACCCTAATCAAGTTAGTAGCAATGTACCTACCTACAGAGTTTAAGTTTAAAAAACTTGGCTCTCCAAAGCAATTTCGATCCGTGTACGGTTGTCTGGCTCTGCTGACGAACGAGTTTGCCGACCGCGGCGTCCCCCGCAGCCTCCCAGCCTGTGCGCGCCCCAGCACAGGAGCCTGGCGGTCCCGGCCACCTGCCCTCGTCCTCAGACGGCGGTAATGGAAGCGGGGGCTCCCGATCCACGTGGTGTCACACACGGGCTCACGTCACAGTGGGCTTTTCACGTGTGCTGTTCGTCACACACACGCAGACCGAGCACCAGGACAGTGACGGCAGCCTTCGGAGCTGGCTGTGTCAGAATTCGCCGAGAAGCCGAGCGCACCTCGGGCGGCGTGTCACTTCTCCGTACGCGACCGCATGTGGCTGCGTGTCGTCGAAAATGGCTACGCGTGTCAGTGCTGATTCGCGTGTCACAGGTTCGCCATCACGGACCTGAGAGGACAGGACCTGGAGGAGGGGGTGCTGTCTAACCTCTGTAGGGCCAGGTGAGGACAGACACCCCGACGGTGACTCCCAGCGGGATTCTGACAAACGGGAGAAGGGCTCGCAAACGCTAATGGCGCTGCCACGGGAACTGGTCCACACCGCGAGGCCACGAACCCCCTTTACTGTGTGTCCTGCTGGGACCCGCACCTGTGAGGCGCCTGCTGCTGCGGGGCAGCCCTTAGGAGAGGGCTAAGGGGGGGGGCGGGTGCAGAAATGCACCCCATGAATGCCGGGCATTTGTGTGGTCTCCACTTGGAAGAAGGAGGCAGAAGGGAATGAGTCCCGGACTCAGATTCGCTCCAGAAGGACGACTCGGGGGCTGGGCCTGTGCTCCCAGCGTGCGGAGAGGAGAGAGAAGGCAGGAAACAGCCCACCCCACTGGATCGCAGGCGTGGGGATGACGGGAGGATTGGGGGAACGCGGTCTGAAATTAGGACGGAGCCTTTAGAACACAGGCGGTGAGGAGGGCGGCCTGAGTAGACAAACGAGGGGACAGGGCACCCGTGGAGGGAGGGACGGGGGCTGCGGAGCCGAAGCAGAGAACGGGAGAGCCGGAAGCCGGACAAGTGCCGATACTGAGGTTCACAAATGGAGAACGCTGTTTTCACCAGAGGACGTCTGCATTTTAAACAGAGCTCCACTCGCTATGTGAATAGCTCCTTATTTATATTCAACAGACTTTCAGCCTTAATTTCAGAGAATATTCACAATCAATTTTTAGACAGGAGATAGTCTGAAATCTTCAGTACTTCATTTTTTAAAACCTTGCTAATATTTTAATAAAATAGAGTATCAGTGGGATCATCAGCTAACAAGACTGAAAAAGGAGGAGATTTGGTGAGATAGGGCATCCCAGGTTAATCGGAGAAAATGAGAAAATAAACGGAAACTTATTTATATTAATTCTGGAGGCCCGGTGCACAAAATTTGTGCATGTGGGGGCGTGTCCCTCAACCGGGCCTTCACCCTTTCCAATCTGGGACCCTTCAGGTGATGTGCAACTGCTGGTTTTGGCCCAATCCCACAGTCCCTCTCACAATCCAGGACCACCGGCTCCTAACAGCTCACCTGCCTGCTTGCCCGATTGCCCCTAACTGCTTCTGCCTGCCAACCTGATCACCCCTTAACCACTCTCCCTGCTGGCCTGATCATCCCCAACTGCCCTCCCCTGCAGGCCTGATCTCCCAAAACTGCCCTCCCATGCCAACACCTGCCTCCTCCACCGGGACCCGTCTCCTCCACGTGAGGCAGTGGAGATGCGGGTACCAGGTTCCTCCATGAGGTGCAGAGCCACAGGATTCCCCGGCCTCATCACATGGAGTGGCCACGGGGCCCCGCCTCGGCTGTGCATGCAGCCACCTTTTGGGGTGGCATTGAGTGGGGGCGTAATACCATCTAGGCTTTTATTATATAGGACTAGAGGCCCATTGCACGATACTCATACAAGAATAGGCCTTCCCTCTCCTGGCTTCACTCTGCCCGCCCGGGAGCCAGCAAGTCCTCGCTTCTGTCCGGAGCACCGCTCCTGTGGCTCCCTCCACCCCCCCCCCCCCCATAACAGGCATCCTACCCCTCTCAGTCGCTCTGTGCCTGCATATGCAAATTAACCCACCATCTTTGTTGGGTTAATTTGCATACTCACTCTGATTGGCTGTGGGGGTCGCAGAGGTACAGTCCATTTACATGTTTGTCTATTATTAGGTAAGATCATTACAGCTTTCCAATAGAAAGTAAACCACTTTTAGATACAGTAAGTGCTATCTGGTGGGTAATTTTAAACAGCAAGAATTCTTTAATGTAATCAACTAAATGTAGCTTAAGTCCAGTAGTTTCCTTAACATTGCTTCATTCTATTTCATTTTGAGATATTTAAGTATAAGACAGCCAATAATATTTTACCCTTATCACGTCAAGATATATTTTTAATAAGGCCAAGGGTTAATGCTTTAGCTAGCAGAGAATCCCACACTTAGAAAGTCAATGTGAATTTGCCAATGGAATATAATTAACTGTACATAATTTAATAAAAATGTGTGACATTGATGTACATAAAACAATAATATTGATCACTTGAATTAATTCATTTTGGGAGCTGTTAAAGAAAAAAAAGAAGTCCTTGCGAACGAAATGTAAAGGCTGTTATACTTTAACTTTCATGATGTTGCTTCACCAACATTTTCCTCAGAAAATTGGTTTCTAGAACAATCAGCAGTGCCAATAAAAACCAGTCATTTCAGAAACAACCTCTTCCTTACAGTCCACTCCCCAGACCTGCTCACGAGACCCAGAATGAGGTCACGTTGTCCCGATCAGCCCACAGCCCTGCTGCCTTGTTTCTTGGTCTGGAAATAAACCTGGTATTTGGTGAAACGGACAGCGTGACATGCTGATTCGGAGCCAGACCCGCCGCAGGGGTGTTCGCTGGGCCCCTGGCACCCGCCCCCCCCCGGCTGGTCCCCACCTCCCGGTGCACGGGAGCCTTATGGGGACCGCACACACACCGCACACACACCACACACACACCACACACAAACCGCACACACACCTCACACACACCGCACACACACCGCACACACACCTCACACACACCACACACACACCACACACAAACCGCACACACACACCGCACACACACCTCACACACACCTCACACACACCTCACACACACCGCACACACACCGCACACACACCGCACACACACCACACACACACCGCACACACACCACACACACACCGCACACACACCTCACACACACCGCACACACACCGCACACACACCTCACACACACACCGCACACACCTCACACACACCACACACACACCACACACACACCGCACACACAAACCGCACACACAAACCGCACACACACCGCACACACACCGCACACACACCGCACACATACCGCACACACACACCGCACACACACCGCACACACATACCGCACACACAAACCGCACACACACCGCACACATACCGCACACACACACCGCACACACACCGCACACACATACCGCACACACACACCGCACACACACCTCACACACACCGCACACACACCGCACACATACCGCACACACACACCGCACACACACCTCACACACACCGCACACACAAACCGCACACACACCGCACACATACCGCACACACACACCGCACACACACCTCACACACACCGCACACACAAACCGCACACACACCGCACACATACCGCACACACACACCGCACACACACCTCACACACACCGCACACACACCGCACACATACCGCACACACACACCGCACACACACCTCACACACACCGCACACACAAACCGCACACACACCGCACACATACCGCACACACACACCGCACACACACCGCACACACATACCGCACACACACACCGCACACACACCACACACACACCGCACACACACCACACACACACCGCACACACACCTCACACACATACCGCACACACACCTCACACACACACCGCACACACACCTCACACACACACCGCACACACACCTCACACACACACCGCACACACACCTCACACACACACCTCACACACACCACACACACACCTCACACACACCGCACACACACCTCACACACATACCGCACACACACCTCACACACACACCGCACACACACCTCACACACACACCGCACACACACCTCACACACACACCTCACACACACCACACACACACCGCACACACACCGCACACACAAACCGCACACACAAACCGCACACACACCGCACACACACCGCACACACACCGCACACATACCGCACACACACACCGCACACACACCGCACACACATACCGCACACACAAACCGCACACACACCGCACACATACCGCACACACACACCGCACACACACCGCACACACACCGCACACACACCGCACACACACACCGCACACACACCGCACACACACCGCACACACACCTCACACACACACCGCACACACACCTCACACACACACCTCACACACACCACACACACACCTCACACACACCGCACACACACCTCACACACATACCGCACACACACCTCACACACACACCGCACACACACCTCACACACACACCGCACACACACCTCACACACACACCTCACACACACCACACACACACCGCACACACACCGCACACACAAACCGCACACACAAACCGCACACACACCGCACACACACCGCACACACACCGCACACATACCGCACACACACACCGCACACACACCGCACACACATACCGCACACACAAACCGCACACACACCGCACACATACCGCACACACACACCGCACACACACCGCACACACACCGCACACACACCGCACACACACACCGCACACACACCGCACACACACCGCACACACACCGCACACACACACCGCACACACACCGCACACACACCTCACACACACCACACACACACCTCACACATACCGCACACACACACCGCACACATACCGCACACACACACCGCACACACACCGCACACATACCGCACACACACACCGCACACACACCGCACACACACCGCACACACACCGCACACACACACCGCACACACATACCGCACACACAAACCGCACACACACCGCACACATACCGCACACACACACCGCACTCACACCGCACACACATACCGCACACACAAACCGCACACACACCGCACACATACCGCACACACACACCGCACACACACCGCACACACATACCGCACACACAAACCGCACACACACCGCACACACATACCGCACACACACACCGCACACACACCGCACACACATACCGCACACACAAACCGCACACACACCGCACACACATACCGCACACACACACCGCACACACACCGCACACACATACCGCACACACACACCGCACACACACCGCACACACATACCGCACACACAAACCGCACACACACCGCACACATACCGCACACACACACCGCACACACACCGCACACACATACCGCACACACAAACCGCACACACACCGCACACATACCGCACACACACACCGCACACACACCGCACACACATACCGCACACACAAACCGCACACACACCGCACACACATACCGCACACACACACCGCACACACACCGCACACACATACCGCACACACACACCGCACACACACCGCACACACATACCGCACACACAAACCGCACACACACCGCACACACACCGCACACACACACCGCACACACACCGCACACACATACCGCACACACAAACCGCACACACACCGCACACATACCGCACACACACACCGCACACACACCGCACACACATACCGCACACACAAACCGCACACACACCGCACACATACCGCACACACACACCGCACACACACCGCACACACATACCGCACACACAAACCGCACACACACCTCACACACACCGCACACACACCGCACACACACCGCACACACATACCGCACACACAAACCGCACACACACTGCACACACACCGCTGGGAGCGTTACGGGGACCGCACAGGCCCCCTGGAGAGCATCCTGCACGGACGCAGCTGCGCGGGACATGCACCGCACATCCGACAGCTTCCCAGGTCCCCGCGTCCCGGAGCCGCCGAGAGGCCCCTCACCCACAGTGACAGACGTCCTGGAACCAGGACCCGGCGGGCTGTGTGTCCGTCTGGCTGCTGTGGCTCCCGGGCGGAGGGCGGCCCCAGGGCGCTCAGCACCGGACGCGGCCCGTGCCCGCCCCGGGGAGCCACAAAGGCCCGCACAGGGACGCCGACGAGAGCCGCACGTTACTGCTCTCCTTTCGCAGAGGGAAGGCGGGAGTCCGGCCTGTCCGCTCGTCCCCGTGAGTAACGTAAGGTGACTTTAGTCAGTCTGTTTTCACTTTGCGTACGGCTATTTCAAACATCGGAAGTCATGCTCGGGACATTTTTTAAATTTAAATGTGGACTAAGCTCATATCAACGTGTATTCTAAACGGCATCAATTTTCAAAAGAACCCCCAAATGGAGGGTTTCATTAAGACACATCGGAGCTGACAAGACGAAGTGACGCGCCCTGAGGAGACAAACGGGAGGTGACGTGACGGTCCCCGAGGCTGCCGGCACCGCCACTTCCGTCGCCGCACCGGCCTCCGCTCAGAACCGGAACGGCAGGACGGAGCGGGGACGCGCCCCAAAGAGCCCCGCACACCGGACACCGTGGGCGGTTAAACCACACCCACAGCCCCCGCCGCCTGGCTCCACGCGGAGCCTCAGCGCACGGACCACAGGGCCCGGGTTCGGTCCCGGCCAGGGCGCGTCCTCGACCGCAGGCTCCTCCCGGCCTGGGCCCCGATCGGGCAAAAGGCAGCCCATCCGTGTCACACTGCCACCCCTCTGCCTCTGCCCTCCCTCCACTCTCTCTAAACCGATGGGAAAACGCACTCAGTGAGGATCCGAAAACAAAACTGAACCTGAAACAGGGACGTGGTCCCCAGGAAAAAGCACCCCTGCCTGCCGGCCCCCCCACGACAGAGCCAGCAGCCTCCAGCCTCGCCTCTGCTCCGGCCCGGTCTCCCCTCAGAACGGCCCCCTCCTGACATGTGAACGCCTCACTCTTCTTGTGCTCCCCAAACCTGGGAAAAGGAAGAGAAGGGGGGCGAGGCCTCTCTCGATCCCCAAGTCATCAACAATCTGGAAGCCCCTTCTCTCTTCTCCTCAAAAACGGAATGGGAGGGTGGTGAACCCCAAACCGGCGCAGCGAGGAGGCCCGAAGGGGGCTCTGTGCCGCTATTGAGACAGGGGGGCAGAGACAATCCGCCCGCCCTGAGCCCCCGGTGTCCCTTCGCCTCTGGCCCCAGCTCGCTGCAGGCTCAGCTGGTCCCCTAGGCTCCAGGGAGACGGATGGGGGGCCCGCCAGTGACCCCCAACCTGCCCGCAAACGTGCTGGCCCGGGCACCCCTCCTGCCGTCGGCAGACACGCCCTCTTCCCGCTCCCTCAGACTCACTCTCCTGACCCAACCGATGCTCGCCAGCCTCCCAGAAAAGGGGCGCCTTGTGAAATGCAGGAGATCTCGGAAATACAAAAGTATTCAAAATCTGGACATCAAGAAAACCACACCCAAATGCTGGCAATCTAGTGACTATGTTCAGCAACACAGTAACCTTTTTTGGTGTTAAAATGACAGTTTTGCCCTAACCCCGCGGTCAGCAAACTGCGGCTCGAGAGCCACATGTGGCTCTTTGGCCCCTTGAATGTGGTTCTTCCACAAAATACCACGGCCTGGGCGAGTCTATGTGGAAGAAGCGGCGTTAGAAGTTTAAGTTTAAAAAAATTTGGCTCTCAAGAGAAATTTCAATCATTGTACTGTTGATATTTGGCTCTGGTGACTGAGGAGTTTGCCGACCACTGCCCTAACCGGTGTGGCTCGGTGGATAGAGCTTGGCCTGCAGACTGAAGGGTCCCAGGTTCAATTCCGGCCAAGGGCATGCGCCTTGGTTGTGGCTGGACCCCAGTGGGGGGTGCGCAGGCGGCAGCTGATCGATGATGTCTCTCTCTCATCGATGTTTCTGACTCTCTCTCCCCCTCCCTTCCTCTCTGTGAAAAATCAATAAAATATATATTTTAAAAAATGAATAAAAAACAAAAATGACAGTTTTATTGTCTTTTCAATGCCGCCGTAAAATTCATTAATCCGTAAAATACGTGGACGTGCACTTACTAATTTTCACACACACGAGGATTTTCCTGTTATCTTTGGTTGAGTCGTTGCACAATCCCGCTGTTTGGGGAACACACTCCCCGTGACTTCAGTCGTCTGCAATCTGCTGGGACTTGCCTCGGAGCCCCTGCCTGATCGGTGGCGGGTGGTCCGGTGCCGGAAGAGAACGGGGTGTCGGGGTGTCTAGAGCAGGCCACGCGAGCCTGCCGGGTCCCACTGCCATTTGTGTCCTTTAACTCGTCTGCATCCTTCTCAATTCCTGTCTGCTGCTTCTAGCCATCGTTCCAAAAGGCTTGTGACCTTTCCGCAGACGGAGAACGTGGCTGTTTTCCGCCTGCGAATCTCTGCCCATGTAACTCACACCCGTGTTGGCGGCGGCTAGGCTCTTTCACCGGCGAAGTGAACACTTTCCCGGGGCGCAGCAAGCCCCTCGTCTCTGCCCAGGCTTCATCTTAATCTCGTGTCGGACAGCGACAGAGGCGCACCAGCTTCCTTTTGATTAGAAATTACCTGAAAAGCAGTTTCCCATTGTTTCGCTTTCTGTGTGCTTATGTTTCGGATATGCTCCTTGGAAACCGAGTGTCTCAGTAGATTGGGTGTTTCTGTCGAATCCGACAACCTTTGCCTTTTAAGGGAAACATCTAGTTTATTTACATTTATTGTCATTACTGATCCTTGGATTTATAATTATGCTATCTTGCACTGTTCCCTCTGCCCCTTCTCCATTTGTTCTCTTCACGGAAGACAGTGTGAAGGTCCGCTGTTTTTCCTCACTTCTCCTCTTGTGCGCTCCTTTCGGGAAATGACAGCGGCTTATTAGGTAAATAAAACGATTCATCAGTTTTTATTCTTTTTATTTATATGCTTGTTTTTTCATAGGGATGAGGCGATGTTTAACTTTCCTGGTTAATAAATACTTATGCTTTTATCCGACAGCAAAGCACAGGACATAAAATCTTCATAAAATTCATACAACTACCATCTGCTCTTTGAGATTAACCAATCCCGGGAAGTACAAACCTATCTATTAAAAATAACGGCAGCAGATTCTCAGCCTACTTGCTGCTGAGGCAGTAACCAAGCTGCTTTCAAATTCGTTTTCATCTTCTCATTTTAGCCAATAAAACTCAGGTGTATTATCACAAAACAGATACCTCCGTATCAGATATTATTGATCCTCCAGCAGCCAGATGCCACTGGCAGTGTTTATCCCAGCATAATCCTCTCTTAATATCAAGCCCAAACTAAATGCCGGCTGAAGTCAAATATCTCAGAAACGAAAGTGTTATTTTACTTTTCATGGGGAAAAACTGATTATAATTGTCTCACTACTTTTTGGTTGTTTTTTTAAGTTTCAAGTAAACTACCACACGCGTGCTCCATTGTAAGAAGTCAGCAAACAGCTGAAACCCGTTTGGCTCAGTGGACAGAGCGTCAGCCTTTGGATTGAAGGGTCCCGGGTTCGATTCCGGTCAGGGGCACATATGTTGGCTGCGGGCACATCCCCAGTGGGGTGTGCAGGAGGCAGCTGATGGGTGTTTCTCTCTCATCGATGTTTCTAACTCTCTGTCCCTCTCCCTTCCTCTCTATAAAAACCAATAAAATATATTTTTTTAAAGATGCTCTTTGCAAGCTGGTGCTCACGCCGGCCAGCACTCTGTCCAGTCCTGGGGTTTGTTCTGTGCGACCGTGCGGATGGCCGTCTCCCCTGTGGCGTGGCGCCCGTTCCCCCTTCAGGCCCTGTCACCCCGGCTGGTGGTCTCTCTGCTCCCCGCTCCCACCCCCCGCCTCCAATCCGTTGGCTCCTCCCAGCCCAGCCCACTATGATCGGCTTCTCGCCCACTTACCGCCAGCATGAGCTTTCGGTGTGCGCCCCCAAAACGGCAGCCTTCACGCCAGACAGCGAAAGCCCACGGTGACCACCCTCCTGTCGCTACCTCACCAGCAGCCGCGGTGTCCCCGAGCACCCTTCATCCGCCGCCAGCGGCGCGGCCTTAGGTGCACGTCCTCCAGCCCCAAAGGCCGGTGTACCGCCCGGCTCCCTGCCCATCACCCTCACCTCTCACCCCCCCCGCCGCCTCCACAGGCTGGCACACCTGCCCGGCTCCCTCACCTCTCACCCCCACCCGCCTCCACAGGCTCCCTGCTCATCACCCTCACCTCTCACCCCCACCCACCTCCACAGGCTCCCTGCTCATCACCCTCACCTCTCACCCCCACCCGCCTCCACAGGCTCCCTGCTCATCACCCTCACCTCTCACCCCCACCCACCTCCACAGGCTCCCTGCTCATCACCCTCACCTCTCACCCCACCCGCCTCCACAGGCTGGCACACCTGCCCATCACCCTCACCTCTCACCCCACCCGCCTCCACAGGCTGGCACACCTGCCCGGCTCCCTCACCTCTCACCCCACCCACCTCCACAGGCTCCCTGCCCATCACCCTCACCTCTCACCCCCACCCGCCTCCACAGGCTGGCACACCTGCCCATCACCCTCACCTCTCACCCCCACCCGCCTCCACAGGCTCCCTGCCCGTCACCCTCACCTCTCACCCCCACCCGCCTCCACAGGCTCCCTGCCCGTCACCCTCACCTCTCACCCCCACCCGCCTCCACAGGCTGGCACACCTGCCCATCACCCTCACCTCTCACCCCCACCCACCTCCACAGGCTCCCCGCCCATCACCTTCACCTCTCACCCCCACCCGCCTCCACAGGCTCCCTGCCCATCACCCTCACCTCTCACCCCCCCCCCCCCCGCCTCCACAGGCTGGCACACCTGCCCATCACCCTCACCTCTCACCCCCACCCACCTCCACAGGCTCCCTGCCCATCACCCTCACCTCTCACCCCCACCCGCCTCCACAGGCTCCCTGCCCATCACCCTCACCTCTCACCCCCACCCGCCTCCACAGGCTGGCACACCTGCCCATCACCCTCACCTCTCACCCCACCCGCCTCCACAGGCTGGCACACCTGCCCGGCTCCCTGTCCATCCTGCACCCCCGCACCAGCTGGTGCTCACCTCCACCCACCTTCAGGGGCACCCCCTTGTCACCGCCTGGTGGTGACAGCACGTCGGTATTCGGGTCTCCACAACCTGCGCCCGGGGACAGTGCCAGCGCCGCTGAGGCCAAAGGAGACACGCGCTCCAGCCCTGCAGCTCTGCCCCGCAGCACACCCGTCTGGAGGCCACACACCGCCCGCACCGCGCACCGCCCGCACCGTCCGGAGTCCCACCAGCGCGGCCAGGGCGGGACAAAGCCGCCTTAGGAAAAGCAGGAGTCCAAAGAAGAGCTGGGGGAGTGGCGCCCTTGCAGGGGCCACACAGACAAGTGCCGTCGGAGGTAACAGGCCAACGGCCAGACGGGAGGGACAGCAGGAAGCAGAGGGCAGAGCCGGCCGGTGAACACAGAGAGAGCGGCGAGTGAGGGAGTCACTGCGGACTCTGGCATCTGAGTGAAACTTCCTCCCATTTCTTCCGTAAAAAAGAACAAAGATTTTTCTCGGCTTCACCGCCAACTTCTGTTCATATACGGTCTCACTGGCTTTTTTAAAAAAGGTCTCACCTGAGGATGCTTTTTCCATTGAGTTCTCGAGAGTGAAAGGAGAGAGGAGAGGGAGTGAGGGAAGGAAAGAGGATGGAGAAGGGAGGAGGGAGGAGGGAAGGAAGATAGGAAGGGATGGAGGAGGGAGGGAGGAAGAAAAGGAAGGAGGAAAACATCAACATGATAGCAACACATCAAGTGGCTGCCTCCCACACAGCCCTCCAGGGGCTGGAACCTGCACAGAGTGGGTGCCTTTGGGACCCAACCCAGGGCCCTTCGGGGGCAGGCTGATGTGCTCACCACTGAGAACCGGCCAGAGCCCCACTGACTCTCTTCTGACCGGTTCTGGTGTTCTTATCAATTTTTCAAACTCTAACCTACACTAATAAAAGAGAACTATGCAAATTGACCTTACCGCCACGACACCCACCAGCCAATCAGGACTGAGTATGCAAATTACTCCAATAAAGATGGCAGGCTGATTTGCATATGCAGGCACAGAGCAGCCAGGCAGGGCAGGACGCCTGCTATGAGGGGCAGGGCAGGGGGCAGAGGAAGCTACAGGAGCAGCGCTCCAGCTGGAGCGCAGACTGAAGGCTCCAGCCGGAGCACAGGCCGAAGGCTCCGGCAGGAACGAAGCAGAAGGCGGCGGCCAGGGCGAAGCCAGGGTCCCGGGTGCCGGAGGAAAACTGGTGTCGGCAGCCAGAGGAAGGAAGACCTATTCTTGCATGAATCTTCGTGCAGCGGGCCTCTGGAGTCTAATAAAGATGTGACTGTATTACAGAGCCATAGTGATTACAACAGTGTGGTCTGGTATGAAAACAGATACAGATCGATGGAACAGGACAGAGAGCCCGGGATAAACCCACACATACATGACTGATTAATGTACAACAGAGGAGCAAGAACGTGCAGAGGACAGTCTCTTCACTAGGTGGTGTGGGGAAAACTGACAGCCACAGCAAAAGAATGATGCTGGAGCACTGTCCTACACCGCGCACAGAAACGAACTCAGAATGAGTGACAGGCCTGGACCACGAGCACCCAACCCATCAATCTCCCCGCAGAGAGCTCCTGGACATGCTCAGTGATGACTTTTCGAATCTGACACCACAGGCAAAGGCAACAAAAGCAAAAACAAACAAGCGGGACAATATCCAACTGAAACAGCTTCTGCACCACCAAGAAAACCGCCCGCAAAGTGAAAAGACGGCCGGTGGCGCCGAGGAGAGACTGGCGGGCCGCGTGTGTGAGAAGGGGGTGACGCCAAACTGCATGAAAACCACACCACTCCGCAGCCAAAGGAAAGCGCCAACGACCCAATTACAAAAGCAGGCGAAGGTCTTGGCAGGACGTTTTGCCAGAGGAGACACACCGGTGGCCCCAGGACCCGGAAAAGGCACTCGGCGTCACCCATCAGCGACAGATGCAAACCACGACCGCTCACCGTCAGAACGGCCATCACCGAAAACACGGGAATAACAGCGTTGGCACGAAGGCGGAGACAGGAGCGCCCTGGCGCACTGCTGCCGGCGACGCAAACGCGCAGGCGCCATGGAGACAGTATGGAGGTTCCTGAGAAAGTTGAAAACAGAATCAGCACGCAATCCGGCAGAAACAAAAGCAGACTCCAGGAGCTATCTGCACCCCCATACCCACTGCAGCCCAGACCTGGGCAGCCCCGCTGTCTACCAACGGATGAGCAAAACGTGGTGCACACGTGTGGGAACCCCTTTCACGCCCCGTGTGACTCAGGGTTCTGGTTCAGGGTTCGGGTTTCTGGAGGAGGCCGCACACAAACGAATAGAGATTCAGAAAACCATTAATTTGGAAATGGGGGTCAGGCGGTAGTCCAACTCTAGTGGGAGAACTACTGCCCGCCCTGGCTTTACCGTCCCTTTTATTAAGATTAAGATCACAAGATGCACCCGCATCCCCCAGCCCGGAAACACCAGTAAAAGCCAATCAGTGAATCTATTAAGACTGACAGGTGGGGCTGCTCCAACCACCGACATCCAGCCATTAGCTCTGACCCCTCAGCACAGTTAAGGTGGACCAGCCCCCGGGTTCCCCGTCCACGACTCTCCGTCGTTAAAACAGTGACCGGCTTCCGGGACGCGTGCAAAATGGAACACGGTTCAGACAACAAACAGGAAGTTCCGCCATTGACAACATGGACGGCTCCTGGAGGCTCTTGGGAAAGTGAAGCGAGGCAGAGAAAGGCCAACACTGCATCACCTCACTCACGTGGGGGCCTGAAACCGACAGAACTGAGCCCAGCTCCGAGGACAGACCGGGGCTGCAGAGCGGGAGGAGAGGGGACGCGGCGAGTGGATGTGGTGGAAAGGGCCAATCTTTCGGGTATAAAATAAAAGTCAGTCCTGAGGACTGAGCTGATGACACTGTACCATACGTCTAGAAGCTGCTCAGAGCAGCGTGCACAGGAGGTGGGAGGGAGCGGGGGAGGTCTTCAATGTTCTCAACACAAGGAACTAGTTGTGACTGTGCCTGGTCACCGACGTTAACCAGGCTTAACGCGATCATCATCTCGCGAGGTGCACCTGTACCGAAGTCGTCGGGAGCTACGCCCGGAACCGAGACGATGTGGTGCGGCGACTCTCTCCCCGAAGACCCGGAATGGGCCCGAGCACCGTAGCTGGGTTCGAATCCGGGCCCCCACAGAGCGCGGCGCGTGTCCCGGCGGCCTGCAGGCGGGCAGTCACGCGCCTGCTGCCGGGGTCAGACAGGCCGGGGCGTGGACAGCGCCTGGCACAGCGTCCACAGCCGGTGGCTCGACGGCTATCACTGCACGGGCCGCAGGGAGCGCCGCACGGGAGCACCGCCCCGTTTCCCAGGACAGGAGCACCGCTGCCATGGGGGGGGGGGGGGGGGAGACAGATGAGGCAGAGCCTCCGAAGGCAGCGAAAGCCGAGGACCAGCCTGCGATGAGGCTCTGGCCGCTGGCTCACAGGGTGCTCTGAGTGGACTGGAGGGCTCCCAAGTGGGCAGAGTGGGCAAACTGGCGGGACTCCCCTCCTTACCGCCCCCCCCCCCGTGGGGGGCAGGACCAGCTTGACAGTGAGCAGCAGCTCCGCACACTGCAGAGTTAGAACACCGTTCTGAAGACAACAGAAGTCCCCGGAAAGGTTTTAAGAAGAAGACGCGGTATTCAAAGTAGCCGTTTAGAGAAATTAAAGCTCTAAATCTTAAAAAGTAGACCCGAACTACACACAGTTTATGCGGGAGTACAAACTCCAGACAATGCGGCTGTTCTGAAAGAAATGTTTTAGTTACTGTGTGAAAAGGGAGAGGGGAAACCGAACTGAATGCTGTAACGTGTGACGACTGTCATCCCGACAGGGACGAGCCGGTGGCTGAGCTCCCGCCCCGGCTGCGCAGTCCAGCCCGGGCGCCGGCCTCCCCGCGGAGAGCAGACATTACTGCCCGGAGCCGTGTAAGGCGGAAAAAATCTCATCAGCCGCCCGGCGCAAGGTCATTACCACCGAGGAGGGCGCCCCGGGGAACCCTGGGAGAGGACAGAGAAAAGGACAGGCCTGACCCGAGGCCACCGGCGCGCTGAGCTTTGGAGAGCCCCCCCAGGAACCGGCGTCTGTAAACGAGCAACAAGGTCTGGCAAGTGAGGTCACCATGCTCCTGTCAGCAGATCAGGAAGAATTTTCTAGAAAAACAAAAACTCTTGTGCTAGGGAATGGAGTTAACCCTTGGCAACTAAAAAGATTGCTGTGCACTCAATACGGCTCTGTGATTTTTTCAGGACACCCCGATCTCGTAAAAAAAAAAAAATGACGGCTCTCTTGGTCTGTTTACATGATGTGTTTCTGTCAAAGTCAAGGTTAGCTCCGGCTTTGTTCGCTCCCGTTGGTTTAACATGTGTTCCTGTCCCAGTATCTTTCTTCAATGTGTCCTTTTGAAGTTGAGATATTTAAGCTGGGGGATGGTATTAACCTGGTACGAGGAAATAAATCATTCTATCAGCATAAATGTTTTCACTGCCCGGCCAGTACATCCTGGCAACAATACAACCTCAACTTGGCCCAACGAGCCCCTGAGGACGCCCCTGCCGGCGTGCAGCGCGGCCGTGAGCAAACTGGGTCCCTCGAAGCCCCAGCACTCAGAACAAAACTTCCAAACGTCCATCTGCACTTAACTCTTTTTTAAAATATATATACATATATACATATATACATAGATAGATAGATAGATAGATAGATAGATAGATAGATAGATAGATTTTATTGATCTTCTACACAGAAGAAGGGAGAGGGATAGAAAGTTAGAAACAACGGTGAGAGAGAAACACCGATCAGCCACCTGCTGCACACCCCGCACTGGGGATGTGCCCGCAACCAAGGTCCCTGCCCTTGATGGGAATCGAACCCGGGACCCCCCAGTCTGCAGGCCGACGCTCTATCCACTGAGCCACACCAGTCTCGGCCTTAACTCTTTTCAATACATTTATCTCCGCCTACAATGAAGCACCCAGTCGTCATCACGTGGCGCCACCCCACATTTTCACACAGAGAAGGCCCCCGGGGGTACCCGGTTTAGCGGTTCACCGGGGGCTGGGGCGCCCCGGAAAGAAAGCCTCGCTCGCTGTCACTGAGCCAGGTCTGGACGGCCCGCAGCAACCACGCCGCTGGCCAGAGAGGGTCACCACGCACTGTTCTCTGAATTCAGGACGGCCGAGTTTTCATGTGCGCTCGGACAGACCGGTACCGCCAAGCACATGTCTGTAACACACGTGCACAAGTTAGATTACACACCAGGGGGGCTCAGGCGCGTCCACTGAAAGGCGTTCTCAGCACGCCATCAGGGTCAGCCCCGCAACAACAAACGAAGAACACGCCCATCCGCTCTGAGATCAGCGTGCAGTTTTAACGTGTGTGGCAAATTGGGGGGGTCCTCCTTTTCTATTCATGACAGTAACAAGAGCAGCTGTCACATTTTTCTCAGCCTCGCAATAAACCTGCAATTCCTGGGAGCTTCTATGTCTATCAGCATAACTGAAGCACATCTTGAAATTGCAAGAGAAACTGTTCTTAAAAGCTATTTACAACTGCCGCTGCTTAACTAAATCAAAATTTTCTCATATCATGCTACTGAAATAAAACAAAATAAAATGGGATCCTGAACACAATATGATTTCATACGTTACCCATAAATCCTCAATTCTTTCTTTTTTTTTTTTTTTTTACATTAAAAACAAACCGCCAAACAGTATTTGCCCTGGGACTTCTTCAGATCGGCTGGTGAGGCTGAAAACGGTTTGGCTCAGTGGATAGGGCGTCGGCCTGCAGACTGAAAGGTCCCAGGTTCGATTCCGGTCAAGGGCATGTACCTCGGTTGCAGACACATCTCCAGTAGGGGGTGTGCAGGAGGCGGCTGATCTATGTTTCTCTATCACATCGATGTTTCTAACTCTCTGTCCCTCTCCCTTCCTCTCTAAAAAAATCAATAAAATAAACATATTTTTTAAATCAGCTGGTGAGGAGACCCTGGGAGTGTTCCCCTGCTCTGACTCTCACCCCTGTTTTAGGGAAGCATCTGGCCGGTGTGTTCTGGTCAGCAGGTGACCCAGACCCTGTGTGTGTTCTGGTCAGCAGGTGACCCAGGCCCAGTGTGTGTTCTGGTCAGCAGGTGGCCCAGACCCTGTGTGTTCTGGTCAGCAGGTGACCCAGACCCTGTGTGTTCTGGTCAGCAGCAGGTGGCCCAACCCAAATGACGCAAACCGGGCTTTTCCTGACACGTTTGCTCGTGGCAGAGACGGACATGGGGAGGAGCTGGGCTGGCAGTACAGAGGATGGAGCAGAGACGGACATGGGAGGAGCTGGGCTGGCAGTACAGAGGATGGGGCAGAGACGGACATGGGAGGAGCTGGGCTGGCAGTACAGAGGATGGGGCAGAGACGGACATGGGAGGAGCTGGGCTGGCAGTACAGAGGATGGGGCAGAGACGGACATGGGGAGGGGCTGGGCTGGCAGTACAGAGGATGGGGCAGAGACGGACATGGGAGGAGCTGGTCTGGCAGTACAGAGGATGGGGCAGAGACGGATATGGGGAGGGGGCTGGGCTGGCAGTACAGAGGATGGGGCAGAGACGGACATGGGGAGGGGCTGGGCTGGCAGTACAGAGGATGGGGCAGAGACGGACATGGGGAGGAGCTGGTCTGGCAGTACAGAGGATGGGGCAGAGACGGACATGGGGAGGGGCTGGGCTGGCAGTACAGAGGATGGGGCAGAGACGGACATGGGGAGGGGCTGGGCTGGCAGTACAGAGGATGGGGCAGAGACGGACATGGGGAGGAGCTGGGCTGGCAGTACAGAGGATGGAGCAGAGACGGACATGGGAGAAGCTGGGCTGGCAGTACAGAGGATGGGGCAGAGACGGACATGGGGAGGAGCTGGGCTGGCAGTACAGAGGATGGAGCAGAGACGGACATGGGAGGAGCTGGGCTGGCAGTACAGAGGATGGGGCAGAGACGGACATGGGGAGGAGCTGGGCTGGCAGTACAGAGGATGGAGCAGAGACGGACATGGGGAGGAGCTGGGCTGGCAGTACAGAGGATGGAGCAGAGACGGACATGGGAGGAGCTGGGCTGGCAGTACAGAGGATGGGGCAGAGGGTCTGAGTGACAGACGGGTGTTCTGACATACGGGGTGGATAATGAGGCCAGAGCCGCTTTGTGCAGGGTAATGGCTCTCGTTATCCGGCTCCTCCCGCTCCGGACACTGTGCTGAGCCTTTCTGTGAGGATCTGCACCGTCTGACTGCCTTACTGCATCGCCGAGGAGACGGAGGGACAGGCGGTCGGGGGCACCCACTTAACTGGGTGCAGGCGGTCGGGGGCACCCACTGAACTGGGTGCAGGCGGTCGGGGGCACCCACTTAACTGGGTGCAGGTGGTCGGGGGCACCCACGTAACTGGGTGCAGGCGGTCGGGGGCACCCACTTAACTGGGCAGGGGGGCGGGGGCACCCACTTAACTGGGTGCAGGCGGTCGGGGGCACCCACTTAACTGGGTGCAGGCGGTCGGGGGCACCCACTTAACTGAGGGACAGGCGGTCGGTGTCACCCACATAACTGGGTGCAGGCGGTCGGGGGCACCCACTTAACTGGGCAGGCGGTCGGGGGCACCCACATAACTGGGCAGGCGGTCGAGGGCACCCACTTAACTGGGCAGGCGGTCGGGGGGCACCCACATAACTGGGCAGGCGGTCGGGGGGCACCCACATAACTGGGCAGGGCGGTCGGGGGCACCCACTTAACTGGGTGCAGGCGGTCGGGGGCACCCACTTAACTGGGCAGGCGGTCGGGGGCACCCACTGAACTGGGTGCAGGCGGTCGGGGGCACCCACTTAACTGGGTGCAGGCGGTCGGGGGCACCCACTTAACTGGGCAGGCGGTCGGGGGCACCCACTTAACTGGGTGCAGGCGGTCGGGGGCACCCACGTAACTGGGCAGGCGGTCGGGGGCACCTGCCGCACCGGCGGTGGGACGGGCAGTGACCGCCACGCCGGCCGCTCCTGACCCCGCTCTCGGTGCCGGCAATGCGTTGCCCTGTGTACGTGGCGTGAGCACGCGCGGGGAGTTTCCCTGACACAGGGCCTCACACGCATGAGCAGTCTGGGGCGCCGCGCACCAAGATGTTGACAGCAGCCGTTTCTCGGCAGAAACGCGGGTATTTTCTCTTCTACCTTTTTCTATTTTGTGACTTTCCATAATGGGCTTAGATGGCTTTTGAGATGAGAACTAACAGAAAATGCAGAAAAGTCTAATAGATTTAAAAAGTAACGGGCGTGTCACATTAAGTCAGAAACGGGTAAGAAGTGACTCGATTTTATAATCTGCGCGGTGACTGCGGTTGAAGTAACGCACCCGCCCGCCTGAAGTGCCTGTCTCCGTTACGGAAACGTTTTCTTCTTTCCCGAGCACCCGCGTTTCAAGCAACAAGCATTTGTAACTTAAAAAAAATCAGGAAAGCGCTTTTTGCCGTAATGCGGTGGAGCGAGTGGGTGCGGGAGGGAACGGGATGGCAGTGGCTGGGTGGCTCGGGCTGAGCGAGCGCATGGGGACCCGAGGGCGCGTGTGCTTTTCTGTCTGCGGGGCCTGACGCGGCTGTTTCAGACCCCGTTTTGTTCGCGGGCTTGAAACAGGCACTCGCTGTATCTGAAAGCACAGGCCCGTCCCAAGACCAGAACCTCCTGAAAGACGGACCGATACACACCTTTCCGACGAGGGCTCGTTTAACCTGTTTTCCGAGTCTGGGGTCCAGTTCGCCCAACGCTGAAATAACGTCATTCCCTACGGCATTTCACACACAAGACCTGGAGCAGGTGGTCAGCCCTCATTGAAAATGAGGAGTGGTTTCTCATGTGAGTGTTTGGTATAGATGCGGAGTTATGGGAAGTGTATTAAGGGTGTGTAAGTTAGGGGAGTGTTATGCGTGAAGGCTGTGGAGTTGTCGGCAACAATGGGAGGGACACCTGGCGTGTGAGAATGGCGCTGGGACACAGCGGGCCCCCACCGGCCATTTCTCTGCGGGTCACCCCTCGTTCCCACGGAACTCCAGAGCCCCTGCAGCCCCGAGCGGCTCTGGTCCTCGCCTGGCCTGAAGTTTGGATGTTCAGCTTCTCCTCGTGTCTATTTGCTTTTCAGCACAGCCCCCTTTGTGCTTAAGTTAGCCTGAGTTGCTTTCTTAATGTCTATAATAATAAAAGCGTAACATGCTAATTAGACCAGACATCCGAACGACCTTCCAGATGTCCTTCCGGACAAAGCCATGGCGGCAGGGGCTGAGGCAGAGGTGGTTAGGGGCAATCAGGTAGGCAGGCAGATGAGTGGTTAGGGGTGGTCAGGCAAGCAGGTGAGTGGTTAGGAGCCAGTGGTCCCGGATTGCAAGAGGGATGTTGATGTCCGACTGCCGATTTAGGCTCGATCCCACTAGGCCCGATTCTACAGTCAGACATACCCCAAGGAGTCCCAGATTGCGAGAGAGTACAGGGGGGGCTGAGGGAACCCCCACCCTGCATGATTTCTGCACCAGGCCTCCAGTATACATATTTTTTCTATTTTTTAGTTGATTTCAGAGAAGGAAAGGCAGAGAGAGACAGAACGTCAATGATGGGAAAGAATCACTGATCAGCTGCCTCCTGCACGCCCCACCCCCCATGGTCATGGAGCCAACAACCCTGTCGTGTGCCCTGACCGGGAATCGAACCCTGACCTCCTGGTGCACAGGGCACTGGGCCACACTTTGAGCAAATGGTGTTCAACCTTTTCTAAATGGGGGACGGGGGTGCTTAATAACCATTGGCAATTATTCGAATCACATTATAAATATAAAACCACGGAGGTTCTAAAAGTAGGTATTTTAAGGCAAGTATGGGAACAATATCGACTCTGAGCGAGCAGATGAAACTGGTCTGTGTGTCCGGATTTTGTTTCCACCTCTCCGTTTTCCGGACGAACTGGGGAGGGGACTCTCTGCCCCGCCCCCGCTTTGGAATCTGGCCGCCCCTCCTCCCGTCCCTCCGCGGTCTGCTCCGCCTGCCGTGCGCCCTCGCCGCCCCAGGTGGCCTCCCTGCCCGCTCCTCTCTCGTTGCCGGTTTGGAGACGCTGTTTCCCTTCCCCGCCTCACAAGGTCCCTGCAGTCTCTCCCTCTGTTTTCACAGGGACTGGTCTCTTACTCGCCGTGTGGGAAGCATGTTTGCCCACGGACACACGTGAGACGTGTTAACAAGCGGCCCTCGCAGACGGGAACCCCTGGACAGGATGCTGGACTGAAACACGCATGGCTCTCCTCCTCACCCTCTTTATGTCGCTTGGGCAAGGAGGGAGGGTGAAGGTATCGCTTTGAGACAGGATCCCAGTTTCCACACTTCGATTGCGTTTTACTTACTATGGAGCGCTAGTCCTTACGAAAAAGCACAGGCGCTGGGTTAAAAAATGCTCCAAACGGAAGTAAAAGGCCCTCCTTTTCCGATCCTCGGGGCCCTCGTCCCTCCGTTTGAGGCCACGGATGTTCCCAGTGTCTGTGCTCCCCCAGTGACATTTATGCACAAGGCAGCTACCTAGACGCCCGCCCCCCTTCCTCCAGACGGCGGCACAGAGCACCTTGGGAGCTGGCCTCAGGGCTCCTGTTTCTCCACTGAACAATGCATCTTAGAAACCACTTCATATTAGTCTGGGTGGGTAACTTTCACTCTTTAAAAGCTTTGTGTAATTTATTTATTTAGTTATTAAAGAATTTTTTTAAATACATTTTATTGATTTTTTTTACAGAGAGGAAGGGAGAGGGAGAGTTAGAAACATCTATCAGCTGCCTCCTGCACACCCTCCACTGGGGATGTGCCCGCAACCAAGAGACATGCCCTTGACCGGAATCGAAGCTGGGGCCTTTCAGTCCGCAGGCCCACACTCTATCCACTGAGCCACACCGGTCAGGGATATATATATATATATAAAATTTTCAAATGCAGACATAGAAACTGCTTTTAGGCCATTGGCTATAGTGTACTGGCCTCATAACGTGAATCACAGAGCTGGGTTCAAACCCCGGCTCTGCCACTGAGGAGCTGTGTGACTTTGGACAAGTTACATGACCTGCGTTTCAGCTGCTCATTTATAAAATGAAAAGTGAATATGTCTTCACAAGGTTTTTGAAAGGATTTTAGAAGAGATGATGTATATAAAGCATTTGGCACAGCGTCTTCATAAATCATTGCCATAATTGCACTCATTAATTTATCGGATCAAATGAACGCCTAATGGGTTTCTCCTTTCCCGACGAAAGTAAAATACACACAAGGCATCACCTGTCTCCTGACCTTCCACTTGGGTTGTCCTTTTCCCCTAACTCGTTGTTTATGTTCTCTCCCTCCTCGGTCCCCACCCTCGCCCCACAAGTGCTGATGTTATGTGTCTCTCTTCCTTCTTGAGGTCGGTTGGCTGGCTGAAGACCTTCCTGACCTATCACATCATCCTCGCCATTGCATCAACTGCGGCTCCGTTTAAGACCCCCCGAGAGAAGGCATGTGTGTGGTGAGGATACTCCAGTGAATTGGATATTGGCAATCAACTTTATTCAAGCCGCTCGACAGGTGGCTTCTTTCTGTGACGGGGGCTCCGGCTGGGAGAGAACGGAGGTTGGGGTGGACGGCAATGGGCAGAGTGGTGAATGCGGGCTGGGGAGCCCCAGAAGCTGGTGGACAGTGAGGGGCTGTCCATAGGGGCCAGGGGTACGGGTGAGGGCGCAGGAAGGGTGTAACTCACTGGTCAGCGGAAACTGGCCGAAGGGGAGGCGGGTGTGGTGTGTTAAAAGAAGTTGCATATTGCCCTAGCAGGTCTGGCTCAGTGGATAGAGCCTTGGCCTACAGACTGAAGGGTCCCGGGTTTGATTCCGGTCAAGGGCATGTACCAGTAGGGGGTGTGCAGGAGGCAGCTGATCAATGTCTCTCTCATCAATGTTTCTAACTCTCTCTCTCTCTCTCTCCCTTCTTCTCTGTAAAAAATCAACAAAATATCCTTCCTAATAAAAGAGTAATATGCAAATTGACCATACCTTCGCCACACCCACCAGCCAATCAGGAGCAAGGGGCAGGCCGAGACGGCCAGGGCCATGGGGGAGGGCGGGGGCGGGGTTGAGGCAGCCAGCACACGCTGGCCAGGGTGAAGGCCAGGGCTGAGGGAGGGAGATTGGGGGGACCTTGGCTGGGACAGAGCCAACCATCGGCCCCATTGCAGGGCGATGGCTGGGTGCCCAAGGCCTAAAGCCTTGGCCAGAGGCTTCAGGCCTTGGACAGGGTCGGGTGAGTGGTCAGTAGGACATCCCCTGAGTGCTCCCAATATGTGTGAGGGGGCAGGTCTGCTGAGGGATCACTCACCCCCGGTACATGAATTTCGTGCACCAGGCCCCGTGTGTGTGTGTGTGTGTGTGTGTGTGTGTGTATACACAAAAAGAAATTGCATATGAACCAGATGAGCTGCCTGAGCTATTCTGATGTTTTGCTTCGGGATACAAGATGTCTAACTGTGGGAAACGCCACCTTTCTCAGTCTGAGGCCGGGTCTCACCGGGCAAGGTCGGCCCAGCAGTCACTGGAGGAGCCAGGATGGCGCACCGGAAGTGTGCGTGTGGAGCCCTGGATGCGGGCTGAGTGCCTGTGAGGGCATCCGGGCCTCCCCGGCGAGGTCAGGTGCCCTTGGCAGCCCCAGGATCCCATCCACACCAGCCGGCGGCGGCCGAGCAAGCTGCTTCCCTTTCAGACTCCCGCGTCTCCCCCAACGCAGTGTTCTCCTGGCTGCGGGCCTGGTGGGTCCTCGGGGCTCGATGACACGTATGTGCTGCTGGACCTCTTCCTGTTTCTGCCCCCGGGTTTCCTCGGACGCGTCAGGGGTGAGGAAGACCGCTACCCGCGCTCAGGGCGTCTGGAGCCGGCCGGGCTCAGGGCAGCTCGGACAGCTCCGGCCTCCGGGCCGCCATCACCGAGGGCCACGCTCAGAAGGGCAGGACCTGACGCCCATCTGAATGTCTCTTGGAGGATTTCACTTCTGTTACTTCTTCAGCATTAAAATCTGACTTCCTCTTCCACTTGCCTAAACGTAACCCATTCTTTTTTTTTAAATATATTTTATTGATTTTTTACAGAGAGGAAGGGAGAAGGATAGAAAGTCAGAAACATCGATGAGAGAGAAACATCCATCAGCCGCCTCCTGCACGCCCCCCACTGGGGATGTGCCTGCAGCCCAGGTCCATGCCCTTGACCGGAATCAAACCCGGGACCCTTCAGTCCGCAGGCCGACGCTCTATCCACTGAGCCACACCGGTTCCGGCTGTAACCCATTCTTAACTTTATCTTTTTTTTTCTTCCCATTTATTTTTCTGAAAATGTCAGCGTTTAGAGAGATGACGGCTCCGCTGTGTACCAGGCTTTCTGAGAAAGGAGACAATGAATTTCAGGGTGCTTCGCAGAACTGCCCGGAAGTGGTGGAAGGGGGAGGGGGAGTAGCAGCATCCTAATTCTTCTGAACATTTTGAAACAGGGCTTCCAGACTCACTTCCCTTGCTGCCCTGGTGTGCGCTTAAGAAGCTTCAGAGGATCGATCCCGCCTCACACGCCCCCCCACTCCCACCCCGACTCCGGCAGACGCTGCAGAGACAGTCCAGAGGCCGGACTCCAGTCTCCAGTCACCTGTGCCTCCTTTGCAGGCACAGCTTCCTTCTACTGTTTTTCCCTCTTTTTTGTTCTTATTTGACACATGCCTTGAACTCTATGGAGAAAGATAAAGGTTTTTAAAAGTATATTTTTATATCAAACAGAATTAAGAATTCAATGTTCCTGTAAATTGCTGCTTAGTATTCAGAAACTATATTTTTCAGTGGCAGAGTTCCTTCTGTTGAAAAACTGGCCTGAGTATGGACTGATTTTTCTCTTGGTCGGTATATGGAGTCCCTAAAGACAGAGAACAATTGGGACTAACGGTTGCTATGTACAAGTAAGTGGTCAAACCAATTCCGCGGTGCCGGTTCCTGGACTTTGCAGAGTTTTGCCCAATATCTTATGTTTAAGCAACTGCTCTGTTTAACATTAATTTCAACCATCCAGGAATAAGCCCTGCATCTGAGACACGGAATATGTTCAACTACTCTTCTCTGTTAAGAAATGAAGATTTTTTTTTTTTTACTGGTTATAGAATAAGACCAAACTTCACATATAATTTTAAAATTGGCCCAAGCTGTTAAAAATAATGATGCTGATAGATTGCAGGGATTAGAGAACTGCGCACTTTGGCCCTGTCGGGAAAAGTGTGGTTTATAATGTTCGGCTAAGGCTGAGAGAGCAGTCTTCCTGCCGGCCTTGAGCCTGACAAACGGGAAGCAGCCTGTCCCCTCTGCAGGGGGCACCCCGAAGCTCGCGGACTTTCTGTGCTTTCCGTCTGAGACTCAACTTCTGCTCACGTAAGACAGGATTTCAGGGTACCTCGCTGTCCCGCGGTTTTTAAGCTATTTCAGAGAACATCACCCGAAGGCTCTGGAAACGGACACTATTCCGTGTGTTGTTACGTGTATTCAAAAACCTGTCTGGATGCAGGGGCGAGGCGACCGTGTGCGACGTGTCCCCGGCTGGCCCACAGCGAACGGCTTCCGGAAGCAGCTCTGTTCTTTCCGGTCGTCTCGTTGGACCTGATCTCCTCAGAGCACTGAGGGTCCTAAAGGCCAGTGCTGACTGCAGGTGTTGGGGGCCAGCCTGTGCGCGAGGTCACCCTCGGCCTGTCCTGGTGTCCCAACCCCGGGGCTCAGCACGGGAATGTGGGTCAGGCGCCCGGGGATCAGAACCTGTCAGACGCTGTCAGAGAAACTCCTGGCACTAACTTGGCTGATTCTGAGTCAGAATAATAATCAATTTACGTGAATGACAAGCCATACTCTTTTTTAAAAAAATGAAGATATTGTGAAGATCTTAGGTATCTGAAGAAGTTACCAGGTGTACCGGTTAATAATGCGGATTTTTTCAATAGGTTGAGTTACACATATGTTGATTTATATGCAATTTGATATGTACGCTATTTTGTTGTATTGACAGCAAGCTTCAAAACTTCATATGTTAAATTTGCTGAAGGTGTTAACATCATAGATATTTTTACGCTTAAAAATTGTCAGATTTCATGACAAAAAAAGAGTATTTGCAGGAAGTTTCAATTCATTACTTTATTTTGAAGAAAAGTGCTGCTGAAAGCTATCATATACTTCAGGAAGCTTATGGTGAACATGCTCCATCTCAAGATACCGGTGAACGCTCCTTTAAACGCTTTAAAAGTGATGATTTCGATGTGAAAGACCAAGAACATCCAGGTCAACCGAAAAAGTGTGAAGACCGACAATGACAGGCATTATTGGATGAAGAGGCGTGTCAAACTCAAACACAACTCGCAGAAAGATTAAACGTCGCTCAGCAAACAATTTCCGATCACTTACAAGCACTGGGAAAGATTTAAAGGAAGGAAAATGGGTGCCACGTCAACAGAATGAAAGACAAATGGAAAACCGAAGTCATCAGTAAAACGTTGCTTCAACGGCATGAAAGAGTCTATTTTGCGTCGAACTGTGACTGGCGCTGAAAAGTGGATCTATTTTGAGAATCCCAAACGCACAAAACCATGGGTTGATCCAGGTCAACAACCATCAACATCGACGGCAAGGCCAGATGGCTTCGGAAAGAAGACACTGCTCTGCGTTGGGAGGGATCAGGAGGGTGGGGTGCATTATGAGCTTCTAAAACCAGGTGAAACCATTAATACTGATCGCTACCGACAAATAACCAACCTGAACCACACTTTGATTATGAAATGACCAGAATGTGCCAGGAGACACGGCTAAGTAACTTTGCTTCATGTGACGCACCAGCACACACTTCCAAACCAGTAAAGACACATGTAAAGATCTGGCCTGGGAAGCATTCACCGCCCGCCGTGTTCACCAGCCTCGCTCCCTCAGACGACCACGCGTTCCGATCGAGGGCACACGCGCCTTCTGAGCAGCCCTTCAAACCGTGCCGAGAAGTGGAAACTGGGTCTCTGAGTGGTCTGCCTCAGAACAAGAAAAGTTCTATTGGGATGGTACCCACAAGTTCCCTGAAAGATGGGGGAAATGTGTGGCTAGTGATGGACATTACATTGAATAAAGCACTTTTGAGGTTTCTCTTGAAATCATCACGTTTCCTTTGATTACAAATCCGCATTATTAACCGGTATACTTGGTATTTTCCAAAGAACACTAACTCTTTGTGTTGTGTTTTTTTAAAAAAAAAAAAAGTTATTTTTTAAACCTAAGATTTGACAAAATAAATGTGCAGTTGTTATTGTTGACTACTTTCTGATCATATTTATGGGGTTCAGAGGTCAAACTGTGCGGGAACAATAGAGAGGTCTTGCCTTCACCTTTGCCTTCCACCCTGCCCTGTACAGGTAATCGTTTTTATCAGCTTCTTTCTTTAAAAAACATGTTTTCAAACCGAAGTGAAGTTCACATAACATAACCAATGAACCATCTTGACATAAATAATTCAGGGGCATTTAACCGTGTTGCACAATCGCACCTCCATCTAGTTCCGGAACCCCTTCGTTCTTTGGGTCCCACCACCCCACCCCAGTGAACCCTGTACCTTAAAAGCAGCTCCCCCACGCCCCCGGCCACCACCAATATGCAGCTTTTATGGCTTCGCCTCTTCTGGAGATATAAATGGAATCATACCACATGAGGCTTTTCCTGCTGGTTTATTTCATCTGCAGTAGCTCGTATCGGCACTTCGCTTCTTTTTATGGCTGAGTAATAATCTGTCGTATGCGCATGCCATAACCTGTTTATCCATTCCTCCCTGATGGACATCTGCCCTGCGCCCCCCCTCGGGCTGTTGTGAATAATGCGGCTATGAAAATGCAGACACGCATCTGAGGACCGTGTTCGTGTCTTCTGGGTACCCGCCTAGGAGTGCCACTGCGGATCGTATGGTGATTCTACGCTTCACTTTTTGAGTCACTGGCTGTTTCTCCAGCGGCTGAACTATTTCGCATCCCCGCCGGCAGCGTATGAGGACTCGGGGTTTTCCCCATTTTGCCAGTACTTTATTTTATTTCTTATCATCATCATCCTAGAAGAAGGGACGTGTATCTCGTTGTGGTTTTGATTTGCATTTGCCTAACAATTAATGATGCTGAGATGTTTTCCTGTTCTCACTGGGCACCTGTATGTCATCTTTGGAGACATACCTTTGCCCATCTTTAAACTGCGTTCTCTTTGCTGCTGAGCTATAAGAATTCTTCATCTATCAGACAGAGAATGCGTTTTCTCCCAGTCTTCCCAAGTTCTTTTTGAAAATGTAAGTAAATATACACATTCTCACCCCTCCCCCCAGCCTGTCCTGCATAAAAGGTAGCATATTACGCACAGAGATGTACTTTGATTTTTTTTCTTTGACTTGATTTTTATCAAACTAACTATAATCTGGAAACCTTTCCATATTAGTACATAGGGGTTCCCTCTTTCCCTCCCTCCCTCCCCTCCCTCTTTGCAAAGCACCTCGTTGTGTGGAACCAAAATGTACCAACCTGTCCCCGGGCCAGCTGGGTCCCCTGCGGCCTCTTACGATGCCGGACAGTCCCCATCCGACAGCCCCTGTGCGGGGCAGTTTCACTCGGTACCGGGCTGGTGGGAGACAGGTTTGGAGAAGTGGGGTGGCTGCAGCCAAGGTCTGTGGTCTCACACGAGGTGTCTCTGAAAGCAGAAATTCGCTCGCTGGTGCCCGAGACTTTCCCTCCCGGCTCCCATCACACTGTCAGACTTTACTCCGGAAGAACCGCTCCGGGGTGTCAGAGTTCCGGCTCACCGCAAGGGCGGCCGCCTCTGTGCGGGGTTCTCACGAGTGTTTTCCAGGAGAGCGTTGTTAGACTTCATCTGAATGGACCTATTAGCTTCAACTCAACATCTGAACGGCTCAGTGCACATCCACTCTGGCTGCTTTATTCCCGGGCCCGGGAAATGGAGGCCGAGCCCCCCTTCCTCACCACGACGCACGCACACACGCTTACTACGCCCAACCTTTTGGGGCTTCTTCCCCGCTCTCAAAAAATGAAATGGAGGTGGCTGCAGAGATTGGCCACTGATATGCCGAAGTCCACCACTGTTATTGGTTATCACCCCCCTTTATTCTGTTGTCTTCTCATCCGCGTCCACATGCCTCTCCTTGAAGGGTGCGTTCAATGCCTTCTTCACGCTCCCCTCCCAACTCACTGCAGCTAGACCCGGTCCCACCTCCCCCGGTTTTCCGTGCCCCTTCGCTATACTGCCCGGACCGTGGTCGGCAAACCACGGCTCGCGAGCCACATGCGGCTCTCTGGCCCCTTGAGTGTGGCTCTTCCACAAAACACCACGGCCTGCGAGAGACTATGTTGAAGAAGTGGCGGTAGAAGTTTAAAAAATGTGGCTCCCAAAAGAAATTTCGATCGCTGTCCTGTTGATGTTTGGCTCTGTGGACTGGCGAGTTTGCCGACCGCTGGCCCGGGGGGTCAGCCTCGCGCTGTGGGCACACACAGGACCTCCCCCGCGGCCACCGTACAGACTCCGGGCGGCTGTGTCGTTCTCGGAGCCGGGACTGGTTCACGCTCAGTCAATCGCGGCTGCGCTCTCAGAGTGAATTAACGCGGCGGTTTATGCCGTTTCCGTAAGCGAGCGCTCCCCAGGGTTTCATCGGGGCCTGTCTCCCCTGTAATCGCCTCTGCTCTTGTCATTAACCGTCCGAAACCCCGCTGCCTCCGTCTCCTCCCCCAGCCACGATCTGGGCTTCGGGCCGACAACCCGATCAGAACTGCAAATGCAGCATCGCCCGAGCCCACATGGCCGCTGTGTTACCTAGCCCAGCGGTCGGCAAACTCATGAGTCCACAGAGCCGAATACCAACAGTACGACTGGCATTTCTTTGGAGAGCCAAATCTTTCAAACTTAAACTTCTTCTAACGCCACTTCTTCACCATAGACTCGCCCAGGCCGGGGTATTTTGTGGAAGAGCCGCACTCAAGGGGCCAAAGAGCCACATGTGGCTTGCAAGCTGCAGTCTGCCGACCACTGACCTAGTGCGATACCTGACCTACTGGGAGCATTTGCACTCCCTATCTAATATAAGAGTAATATGCAAATTGACCATACCGCCACTACTCTACCAGCCAGCCAATCAGGAGCAGGGGACGTGGCCAGCACAGGGGGTGTGGCCAGTGGACAGGGGGCATGGCCAGGGAACAGGAGGCAAGGCCTGTGAAGATGGTGAGGCTGGCAGGGACGTGGCCACAGTGCCGTGGAAGCAAGCACGCTATAAGCTCTACCCGCATGGTACTTAAGGGTTGGCAAGATCCCTCCTTACAGTTACTGTGACTGAGTCGCATCCTTTCGCGGTGACCTCGGGACGGTTAGGGAAATTTGATGCCATGGGGTCCCCTCACGAGGCTCGCATATTGTTTGCTCTGATCGTTAGGCTATGAGTGAGCTGTGGAGTTTACCTGTCGCATGGGACATGCAAATGAGCACCTGGGGCACCTTGGGTAAAGAGCGCCAGGCAGGGCTGTGAATCATCAGGGTCAAGAGCTGTGAATCCAAGCGGCAGTTTGGGTCCACGCCCCTAGCCCAGCACCCACGATGGGGTCGGGGGGGGCTGGCTGCTGGTCTCTGGGGTGTGCGGAGAAAGTTCACAGTCCTCTTGATTTGTGCCGAGTGTGGGGAGCACCAAGAATGCTGGGAAATGTAGTTCTGGTGGCAGACGCACTGAGGGATCTCCCCAGTGAGAAATGAAGAGTGCAGGGAGCACCAAGAATGCTGGGAAATGTAGTTCTGGTGGCACACACTGCCGGATCTCCTAGACACTATATCAAAGTGAGTCTGGAAGAAGTTACTGTTGTGGGTGGGGGATGGAGGGAAAGCAAAGGTTGGGGTCTCAGACAATTCGCTCATGTGATTGCAAAGACAGAATCTCCCAGATTGGAGAGGGGTCCCCTGAGGGTTCCCAGATTAAAGAGGGTGCAGGTCAGGCTGAAGGACCCATGGTGGCCGCTGCTGTGTGTGGCGAAGTTGCTAAAACCATTAAAAAGGCCCAACTTCTTATTATTGATGAATGCACCATGGCATCCAGTCATGCTATAAACGCCATAGACAGATTACTAAGAGAAATTATGAATGTGAATGTTGCATTTGGTGGAAAAGTTCTCCTTCTCAGAGGGGATTTTCACAATGTGTCAGTATCATGCCACATGCTATCCGATCGCCCATAGTACAAACGAGTTTAGAGTTCTGTGATGTTTGGAGATGTTTCAGAAAGTTGTTTCTTAAAACAAAGATGAGATCAGAGGATTGTGCTTATGGAGAATGGTTAATAAAACTTGGAGATGGCAAACTTGATAGTGGTTTTCATTTAGGAATGGATATTATTGAAATTCTCCATGAAATGACTTGTAATGGATCTATTATTGAAGCCACCTTTGGAAATAGTATATCCTCTATAGATAATAATGAACATATATCTAACTGTGCAATTCTTTGTCCAAAAAAATGAGCATGTTCAAAAATTAAATGAAGAAATTTTGGATATACTTGATGGAGATTTTCACATCTATTTGAGTGATGATTCCATTGACTTAACAGATGATGCTGAAAAGGAAAATTTTCCCATTGAATTTCTTAATAGTATTACTCCTTCAGGAATGCCGTGTTATAAATTAAAACTGAAAGTGGGTGCAATCATCATGCTATTGAGAAATCTTAATAGTAAATGGGGTCTTTGTAATGGTACTAGATTTATTCTCAAAAGATTACTACCTAACATTATGGAAGCTGAAGTATTAACAGGATCTGCAGAGGGAGAGGTTGTTCTGATTCCAAGAATTGATTTGTCCCCACTGACACTGGCCTCCCATTTAAATTAATTCGACGACAGTTTCCCGTGATGCCAGCATTTGCAATGACTAATAATAAATCACAAGGACAAACTCTAAACAGAGTAGGAATATTCCTACCTGAACCTGTTTTCACATATGTCAGTTATGTTGCTTTCTTTCAAGTTCAAAGAGCATAAAAGTTGTAAATACTTTATCCCAAAGGAAATTAGTCAAGCACTCTGAAAGTGTTTTCACTGTTAATGTGGTATACAGAGATATTAGAATAAGTTTAATCACTTTATCAGTCATTATTTGCATCAATGTTGTCTTTATATCATGCGTTTGTTATTGTTGTTATATCATTTTGTTATTTATTAATGAAATTATTTACTATTTTCATATACATTGTACTCATTACCTTTTATCTGTCACAATTTTATTATAGAGAAAGGGCAAATAGCACTATTAAAATATTTCCTCTAATTAATACCCTTTTAATGTGCACAAATTTCGTGCACCGGGCCACTAGTTTGTAATAAACATGTAAGTGAATACACTTTCTCATCTTTTCCTGGCATTTTTTAAATCATGTTACGCAGACCTTACTGCCGGCCTCGTCAGTTGCCGGACCCACTGTTTCTACGGGGAGCATTTCACACGCCCCGTTTCTCCATGCATGGCCTGAATGTGGGCCCCGTTCCTGTCCGGCCATTACAGTGACGCGCTGCTTTCTCAGAGAAGGCCCTGGGACTGCACCCTGATTATTCCTCACACTGTACTTGGCTCTCCAAACTCACCAGTGGAGCCTGGGATTCCCACCTCGCCAGCCCCCAGCCGTCTCTGGACTCCTTGCCGACTCTTCTCCTGTCCTGTAACCTCGTCTGTTCCAGCCGGTATTTCCCGTGCCCGGTCACCGTCACCCACTGAGCCACCCGGGCTAGAAACCTGAGGCCTGTCTGCGTTTCCCTCTTCCCTCCAGACACCCTCCCCCATCCGTCAGTCTGAAAGCCTGTGGGTTCGCTCTAAGTCTTTCCCCAGCTGGCCTCGCCATTCTAACTGGACTCTCTGCCTATAGTCTCGGTGACGTTCACCCCTAACAAAGCTTCCAAACCTAAACCTCACCAGTTTCTGCTCAGCGCGGCTCCTGCTGGGAGCTCGGGAGCCTCACAGCCTTGCCTTCCCGGGTCTCGCCAGGCACCCTCCTAACACCAAGTCGCCAGGAGGCCCGCCCGGTGCTCCCTTCTCTGCCACTCACTGCGGCGTCTGCCTCCTTGCCGCCTCTTGCAGGTCCCCGCAGCCCTGAGTGCTGCCTCCTACCTCCCTCTCCCCCTCCCCCTTTACTGTTGGGAACCCCTTTCACGTCCCGCATGACTCAGGGTCCCCGGTTCAGGGTTCAGGTTTCTGGAGGAGGCCGCACACAAATGAATAAAGAGACTTAGAAAAACATTAATTTGGAAATGGGGGCCAGGCGGTAGCCCAACTCTAGTGGGAGGACTACTGCTAGCTCTGGCTTCACCGTCCCTTTTATTAAGATTAAGATCATAAGATACACCGCATCCCCCAGGCAGAAACACCAGTAAAAGCCAATCAGTGAATCTTCTTAGGACTAACAGGTGGGGGCTGCTTCAACCACCAACATCCAGTAACCAGCTCCGACCCCTCAAAGCAGTCAAGGTGGACCAGCCCCCGGACTCCCCGTCCACAGCTCTCCGTCATTAAGACAGTGACCGGCTTCCAGCACTCTACCCAAACTGCAGCTCATTTGGGTCCACTGCCCCACAGCCTTTCCCGGGCTCTGCCCTCCGCACCGTGGCGTCCTGTTTCCCACAGTCCTCCGCGCGTCTCCCTCCCCGGCCCGTCCTCATCGGGGTGCTCTGTATCGGTCTCGGTCGCCGGTCTGAGAACTTCAAAAGATAGGGTTGCATTTTTCCTCGCTGTAGTTCCTGCACCCGGCACCACGCCCATTTCACACGACAGCAACCCAATCACACTTGTTGAATAACCCATTGTTAGCTTTTGTCCCCCCATCGCCGTGTGTGCCTGTGCCCGCTGAGTTCCCGGGGCTGCTGCCGGAGACAGGGAGAAGCACGTGGTTACACGGGCCGGCACTGGGCGGGCTGCGATGAGCCGGGGGTCCTCGAGGGAAACGTCCGCATCCAAGCTCACTCGGGCTGTGGATCAAGTTCAGGTCCTCGCGTCGAAGGACTGAGGTCGCTTCCTTGGTTAACTGTCAGCCAGGGCTGCTCTTGCTTCTGGAGGCCACGCACCTGCCTTCTCGTGTGGTTCCCCGACCCCCAACCAGCACTGCCCAGAGGCCCGGACCACCTCTGCCACCCCCTCTCCGCAGGAGCAGCTCCGAGTTGCAGGGCCCGCGCGCCCCGACAGGCCACGGGGATCATGTCTGTGTCTGAGTGAGGGTTACATGTGCCGAATTCCACCACCACCACCCCCGAGGTGACGGCATCAGGGTCACCGCAGAGACGGCGGCACCCCTGAAACCCCGCCGACCGCGGGGCGCACGCAGAGTTCGGTGCTGCTCTGCCAGGTCGGGCGAAGGCTCTGATCGGCCGGTGAGGTCTCTCCAGGGTTGACGTGACCCGTTTCCAGCTCTTCAGGCTCCCTGCTCTCACTTCCTGCGTCTGTGACAAGAACGTCAGTCACGTGATGCCCCTCGGGACGTAGACCTGAGTGGCTATGCATGTCCACTTAGCGGTCAGGCGCTGGCTCTCCCGCTCCGGTTGTGTGCCGGTTGCATTAGTGTGACCTGGCGCGCGGGTTTAATAATCTGGAGATGCTGGACACGAAAGGCTTCCTCTCCAGGTGTCCGGTGGAAAGGGAACGCTCAGGTCCAGCGAGGTCAGTGCCGGGCTGGCCAGCGGGCGTGGACAGCACCTGGTCTGGCTGTGACGGGCCAGGCCGTGGGTAACCGGGCACACGCATGGCGGAACGTGGGGACCCTTCAGGAAGCGGTGGAAGGGGCCGGCTGGGGCTCTTCCTTGGGAGAAGTCAAAGCTGAGGGAATACCTCCTTCCATTCCCTTCTAGCTTGACGCGTTTCTGTGGAGAAGCATCTGATAATCTGAGGGGCTTCCTTTGTAGGTAACCCTGTCTCGCTCTTGCCGCCTTTAAGATGCTCTGTCTTTGATATTTGCCATTGAAATTATGACGTGTCTCGGTGTGGGTCTTCTGGGGTTGACAGAGGGATAAGGACACATATGTAATACCTTAATCAATAAAAAAAATTTTAAAAATACAATAAAAAATGTAAAAAATAATTTTTTTTAAAAAAAGCTCAGGGAAGCGGGTGATGGATGGTGACAACGATCCGAAGACGCGTCCTGTGGAAGGGCGCTGGGATAACAAAGCAGCGGCTAATTGAGCGGAAACAGATTATATATACCTCCTCCGGCTCCTCGCACTCCGCTTTCACTGATTCCGTTACCCACGGCTGACGATGCCCACGGCCGGCCGGCCACGGCCCAGGTGACGCCTCTGAGTTCCCGGAAAAACCTGAGATGACCTTCAGGTTCAGTTCCCCGCCCCCTCCCCACCCCCCACACGAGGACTTAACTGAGGCTGGATGCTATTCTGCTGCAGAAAATGTTCTCCACAAGGAGAAACACGCACAAAGCCTTTTCCAGCCAGAAAGCTGCCCAGAACCCCGCACCCGTCATTCAGAATCCAGGCCCTGAGAGGTCTCCCCGGACTCACGTGGAGGCAGACCTGACCTGAATGGCTGTGCCTCGCCGCATGCTGGCACAGGCGTGCGTTTCCTGCAGAAGCAGGACCGTGTGTGATTACCGTGTGCTCTCCACACCCGCAGGGGGTGCCGGTAATGCTGGGTGTTACCCTTCCACACCAGAGGAGGTTTGATTCTGGAACACTTCTGGCCCAAAGGGTTTTGTGCCTATAATGTCATTTTTTCTATGTCAAATTATAGACCGTGTGTTTCGATGCCTGGCCCCTAAGTAAAAAGTTTGTGCTTTGGAGGCTGTGAAAATTAGAATAAGATGCAGGACATATTCAGATTAGGTCTGCCGGAGAAGAACGAGGTACTGGTGTGGTGTTATTATTCTGCACGTTTCACACTCCTTCTGAAAGCGGGAAGAATAATGTTGAAATATAGAGCTGAACTATCATAACTGTTCCGCAAAGCATTGTCTTCCAGAGGCAAATGGCAGGTGACATTTTAAAATCCTTCACTTTATCCAATCTGATCAGTGCAGAATAATGTTACTTCAAATTATCTGAAATGAAGTAATGTATCATAAAGCAGAATCAGGTCTGTCTACTTAAAAACCTACATTTATGAGCTCTTGGAATTTTCTTTTAGGCATGTACATTGAAGCCGCTTGTAAATGATAATGATTCCATCCATTTTAGATCACGCTGACATTCTAGTTCACACACAAACTTCACACAGGAAGAAAGGCAGTATGAATTCAAAATGTATTTATCTATAAAAAAGAGCAACAACTCACTTGGTTACAAAAATAAACAGCAGAAAAACATAATGTGTAAAAAATATCTCCACCCCATCCTTCTGCCCAAAGGTAACTATTAAAGTTTTGGTATTTAAAAAAAAAAAAAAAACGTATCTGTGTCAATATATATATATATACATTTGAAAAATTATACAAATAAGGTATACATTCTTTATATTGTCGTTACTTTTTCTTTTTTAAAAAATATATTTTATTGATTTTTTACAGAGAGGAAGGGAGAGGGATAGAAAGTCAGAAACATCGATGAGAAACATCGATCAGCTGCCTCCTGCACACCCCCCACTGGAGATCTGCCCGCAGCCCAGGTACATGCCCTTGACGGGAATCGAACCTGGGACCCTTCAGTCCGCAGGCCGACGCTCTATCCACTGAGCCACACCGGTTTCAGCTGTCCGTTACTTTTTCATGTATGTGCCGTAGAGATGTTTCACACATGGACCTACTTCCTCTTTAGTCAATGCACGGTATTCCACGAGTACATGACTTTCATAAGCTTCATGGACCTTTAGCTATTTTTTTTTTAATTCTTTATTGTTTAAAGTGTTATCTAAGTCTCCTTTTCCCCCATTGGTCTCTCCCCGGGCGCTCCCACCACCACCCCCACTTTTAGGCTATTTTTTATTAGAAATGATCGTGCAGCCCTAACCGGATTGGCTCAGTGGATAGAGCGTCGGCCTGCGGACTGAAGGGTCCCAGGTTTGATTCCGGTCAAGGGCATGTGCCTTGGTTGCAGGCACATCCCCAGTAGGAGGTGTGCAGGAGGCAGCTGATTGATGTTTCTCTCTCATCCAAGTTTCTACTCTCCCTTCCTCTCTGTAAAAAAATCAAATATATTTTTTAAAAAGAAAAAGAAATGCTCATACAGTGAACAGCGTTGTATGTGTAGTTTGACATATTTTTTGCAGGAAAATCTAGTCGATCCCTGGTATGGAAATGTTGGTTCTGTACAACTAAATATGATGTTGACAGTGCTGAATCACCCGATTCAAGGTCTCATTGGTGTATCTTTTTACTGCGTTCACGAATGCTGTTTATCCCCCGGGGTCCTAGGGGGCTATGTAGCTTAACCCTGAGATATATATATATATATATATATTATATATGCTAATTAACCAGGACACCGTTACGGATCTACCGGACAGGAGGAGGTTGTGCACACAGCGAGTGGGGCAGGGCGGCAGGGGCCTCCACATGCCTGCGATGGGGCAGGGCCTGATCGGCAGCGGCCTCGGCTGCTTCAAGGGCCGGAGAGGGAGGCAGGGCCAGACCGGCGACTGAGGGTGGGCGGCGTCATGCGATTGCGAATGGCACGCTGGGCTCCTCCTCTGATACATTGTCAATGAGATTAGCAGCGCCCTTACTGTCGCTCTAGAGTTGCCTGCTCTGGCCAGTTCATGAAAGCGGAGTCATACGCTAGTGGCCCGTGCGGCTGGCTGTTTTCCCCGAGCGAGCATCATGGTTTCAAGGCTCACGGACCTTGAAACGTGTATCAGCGCTTCATCCCTTCTTTAGGGTGAATGGCGACGCCCCGTCCAACTTCCTCACCAGCTGACGGACGGACATCTGTGTGTTCTCACTCTCTGGTGTTCTGAATGAATCGGCCAGGTACGACTTTTGGGGAAGACACACGTTTTCATGTCTCTTGGGAATCTGCCTGGAAGAAGGGTTACTGGGGCACACCCCAACTCTGCTTAGCTTCAGGGGAACCGCCCTCTCTCCAAAGTGGCTGCATCATTTACGTTCCCCCCAGCTGTGTGTGAGGCACCAGCTTTGCCAAAGCTTTGCCAACACTTGTACTTTTTTATTTTTTAAAAAGAACTTTTAAATCACAGACATCCTAACAGGTGTGCAATGATTTCTCTTTTTATTATTATTTGCACTTTCTAGATGGCTAATAAGGTTTTACATCTCTTTTATGTGCTTATTGGTCATTTGCATATCTTTGGAGAAATATGTATTCGGGTCCTTTGCCCACTTTTAAATTAGTTGTCTTTTTATTTTTGAATTGTAATAGTTCTTTTTCATATTCTAGACATAAATGTCTTATCATGGGTATGATCTCCAAATATTTTCTCCCATTCTGTGGGGTTTTTTTTCACTTTTTTGATGGTATTCTTTGAAGCACAAATGTTTTTCATGTTGATAATGTCCAATGTATCAATTTTTTCTTTTGCTGCTTGTGCTTTTTAATCAGTGACATTGTTTGATGAAGCACCTTCCTTTGGATACGGGTCCATCAGGTTGGGTACAGGCAACCACTGAGGCCAGAGGTGACCTCAGGTGCAGCGCATTCTAGAGCAGCGCCAATGACATAAATAACTTGTTAAAGAGAGGAGAGAGGGGGAAAGCATCCATCAGCTTCCTCCTGCACGCCCCCTATGGGGGACTGGGTGCAGCCTGGGCACGTGCCCTGACCAGGAATTGAACCTGGAACCTTCTGGTGCCCAGGATAACACCCAACCACTGAGCTGCATCCGCTGACATGACTCAGACATTTTACTGGGTGGAAGGTATTTTCATAAGAAAATTAATCTAGCTTTTACAATAAAACGTGACCCTGCAATGTACTTTTGCATATATATGGTAAAACATCTGTTTTTACTTTATATGTAATAAAAAAACAATTGTTGCAATTTCATAATGTAGCTTTCTCATGCCTTACTTGATTTTGCCTGAGAAGTGGTAAGCTCCTCCTTTATGCTGAGAAGATGGTGATGAAGCTGTTGCAGGTTAAAAAATACTTTCTCCAAACTCTGACTATCTTACAAGTTAATGCTCTTGCTCTGGCCAGCTGGCTCAGCTGGCTGGGGCATCGTCCCATCCAGAGACTGTGGGTCTGGCTTCTGGTCAGGGATGTTCCTGGGCCGTGAGTTTGATCCCTGTCTGCCCGCGTACGGGAGGCAACTGATGGACGTTTCTTTCTCCCCTTCCTCTCTCTCTAAAACTAATAAAAACACACCCTTGGTCAAGTATTAATTTTAGGAACATCTCTAATATTTTCGAAGGACACTACAAAATAACAAATTTTTTGAGATTGAAACGGATTTATTTTTGGTTCTCCACAGGAAGTTTAAAAGCCTTCTGTATTGTCATTTTAAATTTCCTCACCTTTCCCTGTATAATTAATGCTCTAGCATGGCTCACTGACTGGCTGCAGCTGTACAAATTAATCCCAGCAGGCCTCCGTCCCTCAACATCAGTGCTGCGAATTGTTCTCATATTACTCCGTTGTTCTGGCATTATATCCGACATAGACACAAATTCTTATTTCGTGGGTGAAAAGGGATACAAGTTCTATGGGATTCAAGAACTTAAAAATCACCTTCCCTCTCGTTCCTAAGAAGTAATAACTCTTTAAGAGTGAACTCAGAGTCATCATAAAGAAACTAGAGGCCCAGTGCACGAAATTCGTGCATGGGGGGAGGGGGAATGTCCTTCAGCCCAGCCAGTACCCTCTCCAAACTGGAACCCCTTAAGGGATGTCCAACTGGCCTAAATGGCCCATCATGCTCGATCCTAAATGGGCAGTCGGACATCCCTCTCACAATCCAGGATTGCTGGCTCCCAACTGCTTGCCTGTCTGCCTTCCTGATTGCCCCTAACCGCTTCTGCCTGCCAGCCTGATCACCTGCTAACCACTACCCTGCCAGCCTAATTGATGTCTAACTGCTCCCTTGCCAGCCTGTTTGGCCCTAACTGCCCTCCCTGCAGGCCTGGTCCCCCCCAACTGCTCTCCCCTGCAGGCCCAGTCACCCTCAACTTCCCTCCTCTGCCAGCCTGGTCACCCCTAACTGCCATCCTGTGCAGGCTTGATCACTCCCAACTGCCCTCCCTTGCAGGCCTGGTGTCTCCCAACTGCCCTGCCCTGCTGGCCATCTTGTGATGGCCATCTAGTGTCCACATGGGGGCAGGATCTTTGACCGCATGGGCGCAGCCACCTTGAGTGACGGTCAGTTTGCATATTATTCTCTTATTAGATTAGACAGGATGATAATGGAGTCTGTTATTTAGAAAAACGGGTTCTATCGCCGTTTATCGTAACGGCTAGCAGCCCTGCGCACGAATCTGTGTGCCTGCAGCTCCCGTGGGCTGGCCGCTGCGCACAGGCTCTCCGTGGCCCAGAGGCCCCTCTGCAGCCGGCCGCAGGACGCTCGCCCCGTCGCCACGGCGCTGACGCCAGCATTCCGCCCGGCCATTCACGCTGCCCACTCTCAGCAGCCGCCCCCCCTCCCCCCGGGGACTGGGGGGCTCCGGCGGGGCTGAGGAGACTGGGCGCCCCCTTCTTTGTGATGGGGTGGAGGTTAATTTGCATATTCCCCTTTTATTAGATAGGATAAATGTCCTTCCATTTATCTGTTTTTCCTTTTTATTTTACTGACTTTATCGTGTGACACTGTCTCATAAAATTATGCAGGTTTCAGGTCTATGTTTCTATGACACATCATCTGTATATTGTGTTGTGTGTTCACCGCCCCCAGTCAAGTCTCCTTCTACCTACCCCCGGGCCTCTGGCACCTGTGTCTGTCTTTTTCTTCCCCTTGCTTAATCTCTTCACCTTTCTCACGCAGCCTCTAGACTCCCCACTTCAGAAATAATTATATTCCTAGGCCCTGGAAAGACTGCGTTCATAATTAAAGTTAGCAGAAACTGGAACCGTTTCTAGGAATGTCATCATGTGCTGTGGGGGACAGCAATATTTTTAAAGGTTCTGACATTCAGCCAGGATGCTGCTCTGATTTCCAAATAACTACCCTCCCCCCCCCGCCCCGCCCCAGAAATAGATACAAGAAGTATTTTTGGTAAACCTGCCAAGTTTTTTTTTTTACCCGATTCTCATTCTGTTATTGCAGGAACCTAAATCCCATTAACATTTTAAGTCGAGCGGCCATTCCGCTGGCCACGCTCTCCAATCAGTACCAGTGACTGGAAGTGAAGGCCAAGCTGAGCCCGGGGAACGGGTGTCACTGTCCAAAAAGGGCTCTTAGGTCTCCCCTTGTCAGGAGGCCACAACCTGTCACAAGGGCGGCGCTGAGCGGGGCGCTGCGGCCTCGGGCGGGTGCTCGGCCTGGGGGCTCGCCCCGGCGTGACTGCGGGTGCTCCGGGAACGGGCCGGCTCCTCCGGCTGGGACCGACTCCCGGGGGGGGCAGCCGGGCCGCACAGCCGGGGCAGACGCTGGGACCGACTCCCGGGGGGGGGCAGCCGGGACGCACAGCCGGGGCAGACGCTGGGACCGACTCCCGGGGAGGGGGGCAGCCGGGACGCACAGCCGGGCAGACGCTGGGACCGACTCCCGGGGGGGGCAGCCGGGACGCACAGCCGGGCAGACGCTGGGACCGACTCCCGGGGGGGGCAGCCGGGCCGCACAGCCGGGCAGACACTGGGACCGACTCCCGGGGGGGGCAGCCGGGACGCACAGCCGGGGCAGACGCTGGGACCGACTCCCGGGGGGGCAGCCGGGACGCACAGCCGGGCAGACGCTGGGACCGACTCCCAGGGGGGGCAGCCGGGCCGCACAGCCGGGGCAGACGCTGGGACCGACTCCCGGGGGCAGACGCCGGCCGCACCGGTGCTCGGAAGCTCCTTGCGGAACGGCCGGGCCTCCCCGTTCCCGGGGCGTCCGCTGGCGCCTGCAGGGTGCGCGCCCGGCGCGGGAAAGGGGAGCCTCGCTGTCCGAGCCGCTCAGGGAGTTTTGTCCTTTCAGAGCCAAAGCGGTGTCCGCTGAGCTGTGGAGAGCGGGGTCTGGGTCCGCTCCCGTCAGCTGGCCGCCCGCGCGTCTTTCGCCGCCTCTGGCCTTTCCTCCCGCTCGGCCTGGGGTCCCGGGTCACGCCGAGCCGTACATCCGTCCCCTGGCCTGCACTGTCTTGGGCTTCACCTTCTCCCGCCCTGCACCGCCCCTCCGGCGTGGACTCCTCAGCCCAGCCGCTCTGTGGCCACGCTGCTGTCCTTCGGGGTGAACCAGAGCGACTTCCGAGACTGCCGTTTGTACCGGTCAGGGCTCAGCAGCGGAGAACAGACCCAGTCCCTGCTCAGCAGGAAGGGATTTGCGACAGGGAGTGGACGATCTTGCCGAATTGTGGAGGGGCTTACCAACAGGCTGTCCTGCCAGAGCCGGCCCCCCCGGGAGCCAGCCCGCCAGCCCGACCAGGGGCTGACTGAAGGAGATGCGGCTGCTCGGCTCCGGGCCCCAGAGCCGCGCGGTCTGGGCTGCCGTCCACAGGAGTGACGCCGCGTCTCCCCGCGCCCCTCACTTCCGCTCCAGTCCCCAGCCGGCCGGGCCGAGCGCCCGCGTCCGCGGTCCGCGTGCTTCGCGTTTGGCACGGGCGGCCGGCAGAGCCGCGGCCCGCCCAGCCCGACACGAGAGCCGGGACACGGGGCGGCCGCCCTCAGCTTCGGCATCAGCTGCTGCAGACTGGAGGGAGCCAGTGTCCGGAGTTTCCCACGATGCCGCAGCCCCAACCCGAGCTGGTGCGCCCGGGTGGCCCACTGCCCTTTCCCGTCCCCCGTAGGGGTTCTGCTCCTTAACGCGGCGCTCCCACCCGACGGCCCATCCTCCCGGCGATGACGCAGCCGGAGCGAGAGGAGAGGCTGTGGCCCCGCGTGGCCCCCCCTGCTCCCGGCCTTCTCTCCGCTCCGCTCGAACCACGGCGCGTGGCTGCGACCCCGCCGTGAGGAGCAGAGGGAAACGGAGGCGAGTTCTGGGTTTCGGGCCCCGGGACTGGGGCCCACGAGGAGAGAAGGCCACGTCTGAGGAAGAAGTAAAACGTTCTGGAGGCTCCAAAAACAGGCGTCTCCGCCACCATCACTTCCTCTTTCCTTCTTTTTACACCCTCAGCGGGATGTGCCCGCAACCAACGAACATGCCCTTGACTGGAATCGAACCCGGGACCTTTCAATCCGCAGACCGATGCTCTATCCACTGAGCCACACCGGCTGGGGCTCCTCTTTCCTTCTGGAGAACTTTCCTGCACTCGGAGTCCAGGACACGTCCCGCTCCTCTCGGTAACGAAAAAGAAACCCTTTCGGGTGTCCCTGTCGAATCCTCTCCTCCGGCTCAGGCTCGGTCCTCCATTCCTTTTCTTCTCTCTCTGCGGGCAATCGCCCCGCCGGTTCCGTCCTGGCCTCCTCCCCCACCTTCCTCAGAAGCACACCCCCATTTTCAGCGCCTGCATCGACCTTCTCTCAGAGACAGGAGACTGTCTCACACCCGATGTCCACAGCCACACTCCCTTTTTCTTCTCCAAAGCTCTCCCCCCATTGTTCCCCGTCTTGGTGAACGACACGATTTACCCCGTGACTCAATCCCCAGACCTTGGGGCTGAACTTGGTCTTTTCGCTTTCTCCTTCCCCACATTCACTGCATCAATAAAGTCTGGGGCTCTGCCCCCCTGTAATCCATCTACTGTGGCCACCGTCACTACAGCCTTACACTGGCCACCCCGTTTGCCCCTCTGCGCCCGCTGCGGAGCGGCGAGCCGGGCCACGCCTCCCCGAGGCACGGAGCACGGAAACGCACTGCACGCGGGACGCGGTGCGAAGGCCGGGCCGGCCGGCAAGGCGCTCCGTCGCGTGGTCCCGGCCGGGCTTCTGGCCCCACCTCCTGCCGCCCGCGCCCGGCTCACCGGGCGCCCTCCGCGCTGGCCTCCGAGGTTTCCCCCTGTGGCTGCTGGGCAGACACGCGGGGTGCGTGTGACTCGTGCTGTTCCCGCTGGAGCGTGAGCTTCCCGAGGGCAGGGCTTTTCTGGCGGCGGCCCTCGCCTGCGCGCCCAGCACGGAGCAGCCCAGACAGGAGCGGCTGCAGGAGGCGCCCTGAGCCCTCCCCGGGGCTGACTGAGCGGGGCTGAACGGGACCTTGTGGAAGGCGGGTGGGAAGAGTGCTAACACACGCGGCTGATTATTGCCTCGGGTAAGGGTTAAGGAACGACAGAAATATGGAACTTGCAAATTAGTAAGGGAAATGGCGTGAATCGCCTGACCACAGCAGGCATCAGGAAGGAGACACGGCGCAGGCAGAGCGGGAGGAAAGGGATAAGGGGCAGTGGGCACAGGCCTCCTGTTCTCCCAGGTGGACTCCCGGGACACCCAGTCCCGCCTGCACCGCTCAGAGCCCTGGGGGTGACACGCCAGCAAGCGTGGAGGCTGACAGGCGGGGCGGAGGCAGCCCAGGAACCTGGGCGAGCTCCTCGGATTTCCTCACCGTCTCTCATGTGCCCCAGACAGGGCGCTAGAAGCTTCTGACCCTCAACAGGCTGGGGGCGGGGGGGGGGGGGGGCCGGGGGGGGGCGGGGAAGGGGCTCCCAGAAGGGCTGTGCCCCAGCCAGAGGACAGGGAAGGGTGGTCTCCATCCCTAAGGGAGCTCTCCTGGGACCCGCATGCCCGGCAGGGCCGAGCAAGGCGCCGGCTTTCTAAGCTCCCCCCACACCCCTCACATCCGGGCAGCAGGCCCCAGGTCCCCCCCGGAGGCTGGAGCCCTGATCACCTCCTCCCTCCCTGGCAGGAGCAGGTGGCGCTTCCATTTCCCGCCCAGGTGGTGTGACGGCCAACGGCGGCAGAGACCGAGCCAGGTGGTGCAAATGGGGACTAATTGCCGCAGGCGGGGTAGTCCTCCCTCTCCCCCACCCCGGTCCTCCCGGGGGGAACTGAGCCTCCATACCAATGGCACTGAGCCGATGGAGGGGGGGAGGGAGAAGGGCTAGCTGCAGTCCACTTCCTCTCCCCTCCTGCGGTAACTGGGGCTCATTGGGGTGCAGTGACTTTGCAGCAAGAAGTAGATGGCTTAGCCCTTGGGTTCTGTGGGAACCCCTTTCACATCCCGCATGGATCAGGGTTCGGGATCTGGAGAAGGCCGCACACAAATGAAAGGAGACTCGAAAAACATTAATTTGGGAAATGGGGGCCAGGCAGAAGCTCAAGAAAGGACTACTCCTCGCTCTGGCCTTGCCATCCCTTTTATTAAGATTACTAGAGGCCCGGTGCACGAAATTCGTACACGGGGGGCAGGGGGTGTCCCTCAGCCCAGCCTGCACCCTCTCCAATCTGGGACCCTCAAGGGATGTCTGAGTACCCATTTAGGAATGGGCAGTCGGACATCCTTCTCACAATCCAGGACTGCTGGCTCCCAACTACTTGCCTGCCTGCCTCCCTGATTGCCCCTGACCCCTTCCACCTGCCAGCCTGATCACCCCCAGCTGCCAGGGGTTCAGAGCAGGGAGGGGTGAACAGGTGGGCCACAGGTGATCTTTGGGGCAATGAAACGGTTCTGTCTGATACGACATTAATGGTACGTTTGTCAAGACCATAAGATGTTCAACACAAAGAGTGAACCCTAATGTAAACGGCAGATTTTACTTTTGTTAATAATGTGTCGATAAAGGCTCATCAATTATAATGAATGTATCACATTAAGATGCTAATAATAAAAGCAGCTTTATGTGGTGTGGCCGGGACTGGGGGAGGAGGCAGCACGGGTCCGGACCCCCGCTGCCTCTGGGGCAGCCATCGGGACCGCCCCCACTGCCCCAGGTTTGCCAAGGCTGGGCCTCGAGGCGGCGGCAGGGGTCCGGACCCCCTGCTGGCTCTGAGGCTGCGATCGGACCCACGCCAGCCCAGCGGCCACCTTGGCCTCCTGGAGCGGAGGGGGCCCACCCGCCATCTTGGTTGAGGTTGATTTGCATATTGCTCCTATTGACTGGTAGTAGCGAAGGCACAGTTCATTTGCATGTTTCTCTTTTATTAGATAGGATGCGATACACCCATATCCCCCAGGCAGGAAATCCAGTAACAGCCAATCAGCGGATTCACTTAAAACTAACAGGTAGGGGCTGCTTCAACTACCAATATCTAATGACTAGCTCCCACCCTTCAGAGCAATTAGGGCTGACCAGCCCTCCGGACTCCCTGTCCACAGCTCGCCGTCATTAAAACGATGCTGGGCTTCCAGCAGGGCTTCCTCCCCCTCATGGCAGCCTGGCCCCCAGGCAGGTTTCTCTCGCACGAAGACAACAACAATGGTGGGTTGGAGCTCCACCTTTGCAAGGAAGGTGTCAGTAACAGGAACTTCTACCTCGCCTGTCTGAGACAAGGTAGTGTGAGTCAGCCCCGCACTGTTGTCTGGGTGCTGGACTGGGGAAGGGCCCGGAGGGCAGCTGAGTGTCTATAGCCACCCATCCCGGCACTGAGCCTGCACAGGGTCTGCCCACTGAAAAGGGTGAGGTAGGATCCAGGCTTCCTTCACGTGCAGGACACAACCAGTCGCTCCTAATACCAAGAACCAGGAAAGCCACTCACGAATGAGAGGAACCATCAGCTAGTGCCAACGCTGACATTAACCTGATAAATATTTGAAAGCAGCCATGATAAAAATATCTTAAGTCTTTACAAATTATCTTACAATAAATAAAAAGTAGAAACTCCAAGAAAAAAATAGATTTCATTAAAAAGAGAAGCCAAAGGAAATAGCAGCGCTGAAAAAATAACTGAAATTTAAAAAAAGCAATGCTGAGTGGGCTCCATAGCGGAGCGGAGATGACAAGGACAGAATCAGCGAACCTGAAGATAAACCAATGGAATGCACCCCATGTGAGCATCAGAGAAAAGAGACTGAAAACATTAAGGCCCACAGACCTGTGGGCCAGTGAGAGAAGAGTTCATATGCACGTCAACCCCGTCCCAGAAGGAAAGGAGAGGCAGAGTGGCCAAACAAGTATCCAAAGGATTACTGGAAAGTCCCCAAATCCAGTAAAAAACAAACTTACCGATTCAAGAAGCTAGACGAATGCCAGACAGAATGAACGCAAAGGAATCCACGAACTGCGAACCGAAGACAAAAGGAAACGTTGAAAGTGGCCAGAGAAAAGCCCGGCTCTTGTCAGGAAACACAGGGCCTTCTCCTGGAACCATGGGGGACAGAGGGACGGCACCCCCTGTGCCAAGCTCTGAAAGAAAGGGGCTCTCAACGGCAAATTCTATAGGTGCCCTCACTCCCGAAACCTTCAGGACCCGTCACACTGCTTTCTACAGCAGCTGTATCATTTTACCTTCCTCGCCAACACTCTTTTCTGAGGTTGGGTGGTGTTTTTTTGTTGTTTTTGTTTTTGTTTGGGGTGGTTTATTTGGGTGGGGGATGCGCGTCGTAACTATCCTAACGGGGGTGAGGCGGTATCTCACGGTAATGTTATTTCTTTTCCCTACTGATTGACGATATTGAGCATCTTTCATGCGCTGATTAGACATACATATGTCTTCTGTGGAGAAATGTCTGTCCAGGTCCTCTCCTACATAGCTCATGTTTTAAGCACCTGAAACCTGGAAAAAGAAAATAATGACGTTAAAGAGTGAAATGACGAAACAAAGTAGAAAAGCTGTATAAATCTAAAACCCGGGTCTGGGAAAGATTAACAAACTAGATATGTCCCTCAAGACACTGAGGAGGAGAGAGAGAGTAACGTTAGTTGTTAATTAGAAACAGAACAATGATGCAACCACAGAGACAGGCGGAAAGAAAGGCGTTTGAAGAAAACAGAGTAACAAGCCGATGGTAACAAAATGACAGATGAAGAATGCCCTGGAAACCAAGAGGAATTATTTTCCGGCTAATTATAAATGATCACAGCCAACCTAAAGGAGATGGAAACCTGATTACATCTAATACCACCAATGTAACAACAATGGTTTTAAAGTATACGTGGGAGAACAAGTGCCTGAACAGGGCCAAGAACAGTGTAAGGAAAAGGCGGGGGGGGGGACTGGCCTACACGTACGTAACCATGGACCTGAACCAGGATGGAAACGGCATGGGATGTAAGAGGGCCAGCAGAACAGAACGGGACAACTATCAACACAGACTGTGGTTTAAAAAAAACTCTTAAGCTATATTTGCAGCCAATAAAATGCTGAGTTAGAACGTTTAAATTACTGTGCAGCGCCCACCTCCACAGAAACAAGAAACGGCGTACGCCTCGCACTTCTGACGGACACGGCGGGCGTGGAGGCCGGCCACCTTCGTCTTCCCGCCGCGCTGCGCGAGACCAGATTTAAGTGATTTTAACGCCCAGGAGCTGCCGGTTAAAGACAACCAGCCAACCATGCCAAGCTGCCGCCAACTGCAAATGCCCCGTCTCCCTGCCACTCACCCCCCCGCTCCGCGTCCGACCCGTGTGCCGCCTCGGGCGCGCTCCCAGAATGCTAAACACGTGTCCTGTGCGTTGTGCAGCTCAAACCCGTCTCCACAGCTGAGAACTGGGGTGGGAGGGAGGGAAGGGGGGAGAGAGAGAGAGAGAGAGAGAGAGATCAAATGGCTGCCTCCTACACGGGCCCCGTCCAGGGTTCGAACCTACAACCTGGAGATGTGTTTTCCACCCCTGGCGCCCGGGATGGTGCTCCAACCAGCAGAGCCTCCGGCCAGCCAGGGTTCTGACCGCTCGCAGTGACCTCTGTGGCCCAGAGCCCCTGGAGGGCCGCGTCTCCAGTTCCACCCGCCTCCAGAGAGAGGCACTTCCTTGTGTGGCAGCAACTTTTTCTTTTCAGATATTTCCATCGTCCTCAGAGAGGAAGGTGAGAGAGAGAGCGCGGGGGGGGGGGGGGGGGGGGGGGGGAGGGAAACATCTGATCTGATGAGCCAGAATCATGGACCGGCTGCCTCCTGTACGCCCCTTTCCTGGGATCAAGCCCACAACCCGGGCCTGTGCCCTGACTGGGAATCGAACCGTGACCTCCTGGTTCCTAGGCCAACGCTCAGCCCCGGAGCCGCCCAGCCGGGCAGCTGGCAGAGCGGCCTCCTGCATAAGGTGTGTGTTTGTGTGAGGAGAGTGCTGGGCTTTCCATTTGCCTGCAGGGCTCCGTGGTTCCCGAGGACTAGCTGCATCGCACGGAATGTCAAATCTTCACCCAGCCCCAACGGATAAGGCAGCTCGAGGTTTAGAGGTTCCCCCTCTTTCTCTTAATTATGCAGAGCTCCAGACTGACAGCACGTCTCTCTGCCCGCCCACAAGCCAGCGGGCAAGGCGGTCTCGCCCTCGGGGCGCTGCCGGCCAGCCCTCGGGGTGTCAGGCGGGCGGACCTCACCCCGCTGTCTTCCGCTACGTGGACTTCCGGCTGTGACTGCTGTTCCTTCCTGAGACCCTGGGACCCACGTCCCAGTCTGAGACCTCCACAGACCGGACTCCCCACATCATCTGGCTCGGAGGGGGATTTCCTGACCCACAGGCGCAGGAGTGCTTGGGTTAGTGCTCGTTCTGTTCCGTCCACAGCTGCTGTGTCTGCAGCGTGGGGCGGGGGGCGGGGGGCCACTCGGTATCGGATCTGGCGGCAGGGTGGCAGACGCCTCCAGTCATCACAAAATATGGAACTGAAATGATCTCTTCAGAGGACTGTGATGATTACTCACCATTTTGCCAGATGACAACAGCCTGCATTTTTTTAGCCTCGAGAACAGTTTTCCAATTGAAAAGAATAAATATTCCTAAGGCATTCTGAGATCGCTTTGTCACTACCCACTTCACATGCCCATTCTCGCTCCTGCTTCAGGATTCCGGCAGTCTGAGAACACCTACCTGTAGGCTCCGTCTCCTCAAACCCATTCATTCTGTAATCAACTCCAGCCTCCTCCACTCTCCTGCAACGCCCTGAAATCATTCTCGGCAAGACCAACATTCCCCCCGAATCAACAAATCCAACGGCCTTTTCTTGTTCCAATCTTACTCCCCTCTCTGCAGCAACACCGACCACGACAATTTTTCCACTCCAGCATCACCCCGGGTCAAATACTTATTATTCCTCTATCATCACAACTATTCTCCAATTCACTTCCATCATTCCACTCTCCTCCGACCTACCCAGCAAATCACAGCCAGATTAGCACTGCCAGACTCCACTCCGGCCAGTTCCCCACCCTCCCGCTCTGGTCCCGCATGGCCCATGAATCACCGCGTGCTGTGGGAGAGGAGGAGGAGGCATGACCGACCCACAGACGTGAAAAGAACGGCACTTACAGGATGCCTGGTCTGTATGTGGACCAAGTTTCTATGTGGTTGGTCCAGTGCTAACACCGTACCTCTGATCCTATCAATGATCCTCACCACAACTCTGAAGTGGGCGCAATGATTATACCTACTTCAGGGATGAGAAATAATGCGTTAAGAAGGTTAAACAGCCAAACGAGGGAAGTCCAGCTAGCAAGTGGCTGAGCCTGTTCTATTCTATACCAAGCCCATCTCTGAAGCGATAGAGCAAACACTAGACCACTCCTTAATGCAAAACTCATATCCAAGCAATTCCATGAGGAAGCTTTAATGGAACCTCACATCAACACATTCCAAACCCAAACATGATCATACGGCCCAAATGGAGGTGGTCCAATTCTCTGAATGACTGCCCCATCAACCAGTCACGCAGCCAAACACCTGGACATCACCCTCCTTTTACCGAATCCTGCCCATCTCAGCGTCTCCCTACATCTCCCTGCTCCCCCAGCTCTCTCCGTCTCCAACGCTACCGCCCGGTCCGAGCGCTGCTCCCTCCCACCTCACCGGCCAATACGTCCTAACCGTTCCATCGTCTTTCATGCTGGTCCCCCCGACCATGTCTGCCATCAATATGCTTTATTTTCCCTCGCGGTCACGCTTTTCACATATAAATCTGATCATAACACACTTTTTTCAAATCAGAACCAAAGCTTTAAGTCAATCTTTCCTTCATACAAAGGCTGGTAACACCAGCCCACGTTCAGTGAGATCAAGAACGGCACCGACACAGGAACGGAGGCGGCGGAAAGAGGGCGGTGCCCGAGAGGCTCAGCCACTTGGCTCCCGGTGTCCCCGAGGCTGAGCTGAATCCTGAACTCGCCACGTTTCGGGAATTCTTCTTGGCACACGGCGATACCCTAGCGTGTCTCCAATGACACCCTTTTCTCTTAAGTAGTTCAGACTGAGTTTCTAGCTTGCAACCAAGAGTCTGAGCTCAGAAAAAAAGAAGGCCTTAAAAGAGCCTAGCAGACGGACTTGGAAAAGGGGGAGCATGCCTACCAGGCAAAAATAAGGCAAATTCTACAACAGGTAGAAATATTGCCAGGAAACACATAAATATGGGCGATGTTTGCAAACGCACACCTCTCCTCCTTCAGGAGGTTCGGCGTAATATGCTGCAAAGTAAGAGCCCTGCTTTCTCTTTGGTTCTGCAAATCACCCCAGCTCGCTGCAGAGCTAAATGCCGAATAAAAACTTAGAAGTAAAATCATGGCTACATAACAACATAAGCGCTAAGTCACACTGTTGGAATCCCACTCTCTGGGAACAATTCAAACATGCACTCGTGCAAATAAAATGTCATTTCCCAGTAACGCTTTTCCACTATTCTATGCCCTGGTTTTGAGTAGCATTGTCAGGTATTATAAACTCACCTTGCTCATAACCAACAATTTCATATATTACATAAGTATACTGAAAAGCAGTGTATCCAGCAAGGGGGAAAAAAAAATCAGTTGTGAAAACTACAGATTATATTCTATAGAAACACTTTTTCTATTGCCCTCTGGTGGTTCCTATATTAAATGGATGCTGACACCCATTATGTAAAAGGGCTTAATCCACAAATTCAAAAACCTCTTTATTTGGGGGGTGGGGGGTGGAGGGAGTTTCACGTCTAACGCCTAGGGAGAAGGCAAGATAGAACCAACCTCCACTTCGAAAACAGGCCTCTTTCATGGAATCAGCACAAATACACACAGGATCACACTGGAGAGAAGACCCCACAGACATGCAGCCTCTGGAGGTGACCGCGTTCACCCACGCAGGACAGCGGATACCCATGGATTGGAGATTCTGAAATACCTCCTTACCCCAAACCTAAATGTGCCCTAACCAGCCTGCGTGGGCTGCGGAGGTTCCCGCCAGCGGCCTTTCGGAAGGAAGGAAACCACTGGCCTCCGGAACAGCCCCAGTCCTCTGAGTGGGGACAGCATTCTCGGGTTACCGCCCTCTATTTTTCCCAGGAAAGATCGTTCATCTTTATAAAGTCAAGCTTCCACACCTGAGGGCTTCCTAACCGCTTATGATAAGGAAGCCCGTCTAGAGTACCCACAGAGGGCCGCTCTGAGAGGGACAAGAGGCAGCGAAGTTTAGCACCAAAGGCTAATGTTGTTCATGTGGTAACGTGGGCCTGGGCGTTGAGCCCATCCTCTGGAGCCCATGCTCCCAAAGGCTGGCCTTGTCCGAATAAAACACACACAGCAAAAAACAAAAACAAAAAAAAAAACACGAGAATAAAACAAACAAACAAACAAAAACAGTGAAGAAACTATTGTCCTAGACCCATGTTCGACAACCTAATCTCCAAAGATCACTACATTAGTAGGTTTAGTGAACAGATATGTCTATGGTCAAGATATTGCATTATTTAACTGAGAGCAGTTAATCTTCACTAGATGTTGTCTGTATGTCAACAGAGTCCCAGCCAAGCCTGTTAAAGTAAAAAATAGCCCTAACCGGGGCTATCAGTGGATAGAACGTTGGCCTGTGGACTGAAGGGTCCCGGGTTCGATTCCGGTCAAGGGCATGTACCTTGGTTGTGAGCACAACCCCAGTAAGGGGTGTGCAGGAGGCAGCTGATGGATGTTTCTAACTCTCTATCCCTCTCCCTTCCTCTCTGTAAAAAAAAATCAATAAAATATATTTTTTAAAAACAAAGTAAAAAAGAATTCTTGTGTTAATTTTGAGGGCTTTCTGATTTGCTAAAAGTCCCTAATGAAGACAACCAACCTAATGTCAGATTGAACAAAAATGTCAATGGAAACCACCTACCAACCTCTTTCATTGCCTATGGTCACTGCCCAGTGTCCATACACACGCTCACGTCCATCGCTACTTCGTATCCCCTCTCATTTCTCCCTGCATTAGTTACCTCCAGGAGACTTTAATCGGCCTGGCCCTCTCTTCCTCCAGCCATTTAAACAAGCAGGCACCTCACATTTTAAAGAAATTCATTTATCCAAACTTCAGAGCTTACACTGACAAGTTACGGCACTAGTTCATTTTATAGACCCTAAAATTCTGAGCGTAAACCACGACCGGGTGGAGCAAACACATCACCTGTGAGACGGCAGCCCCTAAAGAGAAATACTACACTGCATCTGAGTTGTCTTCCACATTGCAACCACCGGCAAATGTAGCATGAAGAGAACTGCATTCCAAGAGCTAAGACAGGAAATCATAGAATCCCCAAAAGGGAGGCACACACAGCCTGGGTGAAGGGCAGAGACGATCTGACCATGTACAGAAGGTCAGGGAATCAGCAAAGAACAGTATTGAGAATCTAGTCTAACCCCCAACCGTCACGGCTGAGAAATGACACTCAGAAAGGCTAACAGACTGGCCCAAACTGCAAGTTAGTTCCAGAATGAAGTAAAACCAGGTCTACTGATCCTTAGCCCCATGTCTTTTCCACTCGCCGCATTTGTATTTCAAGGAAAGCTTTTTGAAAATATTCATGTTCCCACAATGCCCACTGGAGACCACAGGAGCTGGAGGCGGGGAGGGCCGCGCTGAGGCAATGCGTCCACCCCTCGCTGTAGAGCTGCCTGCCAGGAGGTCAGACCGCCCGAACCCTAGACCAGCACGGGGATAAAAGACCAGGGCTTCCTCAGGCGGGGCTCTCAGACAGCATTTTCAGGTTCTGTATTTATTCTTTTTAAATATATTTTATTGATTTTTCACAGCGAGGAAGGGAGAGGGATAGGAAGTCAGAAACATCGATGAAAGAGAAACATCTATCAGCTGCCTCTTGCACACCCCCTGCTGGGATGTACCCGCAGCCACGGTACATGTCCTTGACCGGAATCGAACCCGGGACCCCTTCAGTCCGCAGGCCAACGCCCTATCCACTGAGCCAAACTGGTTTCGGCACTAAGTTCTGTATTTAGATACAGTAAGAAGAGTATTAATATAATCCTATCCTATATCATAAAGAGCTAATATGCTAATTAGATGGTGTAACTTGATCGACCATCCGGACGTCCTTCCAGAGGAAGCCGGGGCTGCGAGAGGCTGTGAGGGCCGAGCCCTTTGCACGAATTTCGTGCATCGGGCCTCCAGTGGAACTATAAGATTAATAACAAGATAGCTCCCCAGAGAGGTCTCAGGTAGGGGATCAACAACTGGCAGGCAAGGATCTATCACACGATGGCAGACTTTTGCATTTCAAGGATTCACGGAAAAACTTAAGGCTAATTTCTCCATGCTACTACAGAAGGATAAGAGGCGCCACATTCAGTCCTCGCTGACAAAGTATACTCTCCCTTGGGATCAAAGATACAAATGTTTGTCATCTTTTTTACTGAAAGATAATTACAAAGTTAGGGGCGAATTTGTTTAATAAAATGCCTTATAGAAGTGTTCAAGTCACATTACTTCGAATGAGAGAGACTATAGAAATTAAAATACTCGGTTGCATTAGGCAGAAATGTGTCATCTCTTAAATAGGAGTATTCAACCAGATAATGAGACTCCTATCAGCACCCTTCCTTTTTCGAAGATAAATCCACTTTACCTCCCCTTTCTATTGCATCTTTTATTTATTTTTTTTAATATATTTTATTGATATTTTTACAGAGAGGAAGGGAGAGGAATAGCAGGTCAGAAACATCGATGAGAGAGAAACATCGATCAGCTGCCTCCTGCACACCCCTCACTGGGGATGTGCCCGCAACCAAGGCACATGCCCTTGACCGGAATCAAACCTGGGACCTTTCAGTCTGCAGGCCGACGCTCTATCCACTGAGCCAAACCGGTTTCGGCTCTATTGCATCTTTTATTCCCCGACCTCCGCTTTACTCGGTTTTCATAGATTTGGATGTTAAGGGGTCTACTCTTAAAACTACATTTTTTTTCTTAAATGTAAGCTGTGACCTTGCCAGAATCCAGGTGTTGCATCCTCCCTCTCCGCGTGCGTTCCGCTCTCCGGGGCAGTCAGCTGAGGCCGGTCTCTGGTCGCTGGGACCCTGAAACAAAGGCCCGGGTCCGTGTGGCTCTCGGCGCGGCAATGAAGGCCACTTGCAGGTAGAAGTTAACCACAAGTCCTCCTTGGGTTCCACTAACTGCCTGCTTGTCAGCGTGACTCTGCTGCAGCCGGCGTCTGAGGGCACAGGGACGCCCCGGGCGAAGTAAACCACAGCATGCAGCTAAACGTGTGTGTGCGTGTGTGTGTGTGTGTGTGCGTGTGTGTGTGCGTGTGTGTGTGTGTGTGTGTGCGTGTGTGTGTGGTGAGACAAAACGCACGCGGAAGCAACGGAACGAATAAGAAGCCTGTCCCTGACACAGCCCGACTCCTCTGCTTCCATTTAGCGCTTAAATGCACCTACTTGAGCGCGGAGAAAAGAATTCCCCGAGTGTTCCCAGAGAGAGCGGTCGGCACACACACTCCTCGTGGTCACTTGTGGGGCCACCAGTCCCACTCGCAGCTGGAATTTGACAGGCATGTTATGGGGGGGAAAAAACACATTTGGAAAGGAAAGCATCAAAACAGCAACAGCCACGTTACGGGAGAGGGGAGGCTATATGGGCGTTATGCCTATTCCCCTGTTCTATTTTCCAAATTATCTGATGTTTTGTTGTGGTTTTTTTTTACAACAGTACATAAGTACCCTGATTACTTGAGGTCAAGTTAGTGGAAAAGGCTCTAGAATACACCACCTGCCCCCTGCCCCGCACCGCCTCCTGCTGCAGGAGGGCAGAGACCAGGTGGGAATGCCGGCCAGCGGCTGGGAACACCGACCGTGGGCCAGACAGGCTGCTTTCCGGGGTGGCTTCGTCACTGCTAGTCCTGGGACCGGAGGCACATCAGCGACCATCTCGGGGCCTCAGCGTCTCGCAGGTAGATGAGTACCAGTCTCCCGACCCTCCTGGCCGGCCGCGGTGAGAGCAGGTGAGTGAGGACCCAGTCTCCCGACCCTCCCGGCCGGCCGCGGTGAGAGCAGGTGAGTGAGGACCAGTCTCCCGACCCTCCTGGCCGGCCGCGGTGAGAGCAGGTGAGTGAGGACCAGTCTCCCGACCCTCCTGGCCGGCCGCGGTGAGAGCAGGTGAGTGAGGACCCAGTCTCCCGACCCTCCCGGCCGGCCGCGGTGAGAGCAGGTGAGTGAGGACCAGTCTCCCGACCCTCCTGGCCGGCCGCGGTGAGAGCAGGTGAGTGAGGACCAGTCTCCCGACCCTCCTGGCCAGCCGCGGTGGCGGCGGGCAGCAGGCCTGCCTGTGGAGCACCGTGCTGGCTCCCAGTGAGGGCCACAAAGGTGAGCTGCGGTGGCCACACGCAGGGCGGCCCGGAGGGTGATAATTGCTCCTGATTAGATTTACAAGACAGGAACCAGCTCAGGGCCAGGTGCCATCTGTCACCGCGCAGTGGTCTGACGGGTCGCAGCCGGGAAGTCTGCGCCCCTCCTCCTGTAGCCGGGCTCTGAGCGCGGCAATCAAGGCCGCTTGCGGGTGGACGTTAACTACAAGTTCTCCTTGGACCCCACCGACTGCGTGCGTGTCGGCGTGCCTTGGCTGTCCGCCGGGTCTGAGGGCACCGGGTCCAGCGGACGTATCTGAGCGCCGCCCGTGCAGCCCGGGCTCGGCAGACGGCAGGGAAGCAGGCTGTCTGCAGCTCGAGCTGCGGCTGAAACTCCAATCACAGAGCGGTGACCGGAGGGGTCCTGGGAGAAGCGGGAGGGGAAACACAGCGCTCCGGGGGGAACGGGAGCCGTGAGGCCCCAAGAGGAGCTGGATTTGCTGTGAACCAATGCGCACCGCTTGGCGCTTTCTCCGGCAAGCCATGGCAGTGAGCTGATGGGCAGGCCTCACCGGGGCTGGAAAAACGGGCCGGGCCGGGGTCGACGCCACGCAAGTCAGGCTGAGAAGGACCGACACGAACGGTGAGATGGCAGGATTGGCCAACACCAGGGTCAAACGGTAGCAAAGATAGAAGAACCACCTGTGGAGCATCTTTTTTTTCTTCCAGTTTTTATTAGGGTGTTACATGTTCATATATCTTCCCCGTACCCCCCCCATTACTGCCATACATGCCCTTACCCCCCCCCCCCCGGTGTCTTCCGTCCCTTGGTCATGCTTATTCGCATGCACACAAGTCCTTCGGTTGATCTGTTATCAGTGGGGGTCTTTAAATTCACACTCACACTCCAGAGCCCCTCGGGGCGGAGATGGAGCCCATGTAACGGTATTTTTAAATTTCACGAGTGACCCTGACCCCCCCCCAGACCAACAGGGGCTCGACCATGTCAGCCGGAATAAACAGAGTGAGTGACCAAAAGGCCGATTCGGTCTGAGAGAAATGTCAGAGCTTGAGATCATGAACATGAACCAGGTTCAAGTGGAAATCGGTTCAAAGCACCCAAACGTCGCTGGAGTTTGGGGTGTGGGGGTTACCGTAAAACCGCAAGGCCCGTGACAAGGTTAAACCCAAACCGAGTCCTGTGATCTCATTTAAAAGTGCTGAGCGTGGTTTTTAAACCTGGCTGAGCACGGGGGCGCCTGGGGAGTGTTTCCCTCTCCCGATGCCGGGTCAGGCCTCCAGTCACTAAACGGAGTCTGAGCGCGATTCGGGTCCCGGGACTGTTCAGAGCTCCCGGACCGCGGTGAGCAGCGGGTGCAGAGGCCCGGGGCTGGGGAGGCTCAGGGAACCAGCCGGGACCGGAACGCGGAAAAGCGAAGACAATCGGAGTCCCCGGCTCTGCAGGTCTGGTGTGCGCCCGTCACCTGGAAGGCGAGTGTGGCTCCGTGACCGACAAAAGGAGCCGGCCCGCGGCGGGTCTACACCCCACGTGATTACGGAAGCCCCAGAACCATCACGTACAGTGACTGGAGCAACTCCGAGGGAGAAACTGTGAACCGCCCCAAAGCGGTGTGATCAGAGAGGCGCCCGCCTCGCCCTCCCCTCCCTCTCCCCCCGCCTGAACACACACACACACACACACACACACACACACACACACACGGAGCCCGTGGTCAACACCAGAATCACCGAGCCCGCCAGAGGCCCGGCAGGAAACACACTGCCATCCCTCTTAAAACGCCCTGCCATCCCCAGGTCTAACTGAAACCGGTTTGGCTCAGTGGATGGAGCATGGGCCTGCAGACTCGGTCAAGGGCATGGACCTTGGCTGCGGGCACATCCCCAGTGGGGGGTGTGCAGGAGGCAGCTGATCGATGTTTCTCTCTCATCGATGTTCCTGACTCTCTATCCCTCTCCCCTTCCTCTCTGTGGAAAATCAATAAAATATATTTTTTAAAAAATAATAATAAATAAATAAATTGCCCAGGTCTGGCTGCTGGGCCACATCAAGGACGCTTGCCTTGAGAATTAAAGTCTTGGATCTTCAGAAATCTAGAAAAGTCTCTCTCTCTCTCTCTCTCTCTCTCTCTCTCTCTCACACACACACACACACACACACACGTGCACACACACGGCAATAAGTGGAGTGCTAGCATATAACTCGGGAATCCTCATTACACGCAAAACCTCAGGACGATCAAAGCTACACGCCGATCCGAGCCACGTGTTGCCCAACACGCCCAGGACCCGCTCTGCCCCTGCTCACGATCCGTGACGACCCGCACTGTGACCAGTCCCCCGCACCCTTTCTCCCGGGCACCCGGCCCGCGCCCAGCCACTCGGAGTGCCAGGAGACGAAAGCCCTCGGAGAGAAATGGAGACTTGCTCCGCTAGCTCCAGCACAGCGGCGAGGATCCCGTGCAGAACGCTACGTTTTACCTGGTAAGATTCAAGACAACACATCCTGCCGTATGACCGACGCGCCATCCCATTAGAAATCTCTGCGGCAGCACCAGGATTTTCATTTTCAAGATACATGAGCCTTTGTCAAGTGGTGACATCTCTCCTGTAATATGAATTTTCAATATGATATAAAAAAATGATGGATATATTACACATTTCACAGAGCACAGGGAACAGAAACCTGTCAACGAATTTAAAACCTGTGACAGCCTATCTGAAATGTTACACTGAAAGGTCTGTACACTTTATAAACCACATAGACGTAAAACGGAGACCGGGGTTTTCACTGGCAACAGGGATACAATATTCCTGCCTAACAACGCCCGGGCACTGCCTGCTCTTTAATTAACACGCGTTCATTAACGTTTTACCTTTTAGAGAGCCTGCAGAGCGCCAATGGGAAAAAGTTGACATCCCTGCGCTGCACTTCAAAACAAAACCAGGTATTTTTTCATTTTCCAATGTGTGGATGTACAGAGATTACTGCAAAGTGCAAGTCACTGCTCTTTTTGTCTTTTAAGGAAAACTTAATAAACACCGTTTCCATCTTAAAGGTCATTCCCAGGGACTGAGATTTCTTTATCTGATCCCATGCTACAAAATGACTTCATAAATGCTTCCCTGCCAAACTAAGTCATTAAGCAAAAAGAAGCACAAATAAGCGAAATGAAAATTTTCCAAGTAACGGAGGAGTTAAATTAACCAGAAATAGGGCAATTTGTTTCCGGCAGCGCCTCATGAGCGCGGACATCTGTGAGAGCCCGGGGGAGGGCGCCGAGCCCGCTCGGACCGCGGCAGTGACCGTGGAATTAGGGGGTCGCGGCTAAGGAAGGGAAGGCAATTCTGAGTGCAGAGCCGCCAGGTGTGGTCACATTTAAATCCCAGCCTGTGGCCACACAGAGGTCGTCCCCCCTCTCACACACACACAAACACACACACACACACACACACACAAACACAAACACACACGCGCGGATCTGAATCGGGTGCCCGCCTCCCACAACCTCAGTGCCCCACGACTCCCCAAGCCCCTGAGCAGTCCCTCCCGAGGCCACCACACAACACAGGTGCCCCCAGCCCAGAGGCCTGGCCAAGGTGCACCCATCCCTGAGGGCACCTGGCCGCGGGTGCCCTCATCCCAGAGGCCCTGGCCAAGGGGACGCAGCCTCGGAGCCCCTTCCGCCCTCTGGGTGCGGGCACCCCCTCCCCGGACTGGCACACCTGGGCGAGAGGGACGCTCACCTGCACAGGGTGTGCCCTCCATTCCAAGGGGACGGATTTCTGGGCAAAGCCGGGCTCCCAGACAGACGGGATGCGCCTTCCTGGAGACCCCGAGTTCTAACTGGAGCCGGCGCGGGGGGGGGGGGGGGGGGGAGGGCATGAGCGCCTAAGTTTGCCCGCCCGGGGCGACCCCAGCTGGGGTGCGCGGTGCAGGCAGGCGAGGGCGGTTGGGGGGGACCCGACGGGGTCTGGGCGGGCGGCGGGGTGCGGGGTGCCGGCCCCGGTGCTGGGAGCGCGGCGTCCCCGCCATTCCCCGCCATTCCCCGCCGCTCGGCCGCGAGCCCCCGCCGCAGCCCGCACGGCGCTCCCCGGACCAGCTGCGCTCCGCGCGGCCCGGCTCCGCCTGCGTGGGGAGCCCGCGGGCGGCACTCCCGGAGCCCACGGGCCGCGGGCGTCGCTCCCCGATCCCGCGCCGTCCCGGGGGACGCGAACCCCGACGGCCTGGCCCCGCGCCCGCCTTGACCTCACGCCCCCGCCCCCTGCGGCCGCCTTGACCTCACGCCCCCCGCCTTGACCCCGCGCCCCCGCCCCCCGCGCCCGCCTACCTTGCGCCAGCGCCCGGAGCCAGTGCAGCTGCAGCGCCAGGAGCGCCCACCATCCGCGCCGCCGGCCCGAGCTCAACTTTGTCGCCGGCCGCCCGCCGCGCTCCTCCGCGTCCTCTCCGGGGCTCCCGGGCGCCTCCCGGGCTCCGCGGGGCCGCCGCCGCCGCCGCTCGGGACCGGGCAGGGACCCTCGCGGCCGCCCCGGGCCCGCCGCGCCGCCGCCCGCCGCCCGAAGCGCGCCCCGGGCCATGCTGAGCGGCCGCCGCCCGGCCCGGCCTCGGCCCCGCGCGGGACAGAGGGAGGCGGCTCCCCGCGCGCCACGGGCTGCCGGGTGCGGGCGAGCGCCGAGGGCGCGGCGGGGAGAAGTTGTCCGCGGGGAGAGTCCTGTCACGCCGCCCCCCGCGGCCAGAGCGCCCGGGCCGCGCGGCGTCTGGCGAAGGGTCTACGGACGCCGAGGAGCCGCCGCCCCCGCCCGGCGCTGAGGAGAAAGTGCGCCCGCCCGCGCCGCGCTCGCCCTGGCCGCCGCTCCTCATTCACGGGGCGGCCCGACACCACGCCCTCCGCGCCCGCCGCCGCCGCTGATTGGCGGGGGGGCGGTGGCTAGCGCGCCAGGCCCCGCCCCCCACGGCCGTTGTCGCCGCCGATTGGCCTGGGGGCGGTGCCTAGCGCGCCCGGCCCCGCCCCCCGCGCTCGCCCCGGCCGCCGCTCCTCATTCACGGGGCGGCCCGACACCCCGCCCCCCGCGCCCGCCGCCGCCGCTGATTGGCCGGGGGGCGGGGGCTCGCGCGCCGGGCCCCGCCCCCTCGCGCTCGCCGCTTTTCAAATGCGCCGCGCCCGCCCGCCTGGAATTCCGTGCCGGCCCCCGCGCTCGGCTCCGCGGCTTCCCGCGCCGGCGGCGCCCCCTAGGGATGCGGGACGGGCACTGCAGGCGGCGCGTCCCCGGGCTCCGGGGCTGGGGGCGTGGGGCGCGGGCCGGGGTCCGCCTCGCCGGGCCGGTGCGGTGCGGCGCCCGGTGGCCGGAGTCCGGGTGGGGTGGGCGGGCTCGGCGGGCTGGGGTTGTGGGCGCCCGTCCCGAGCTCGCGGCCGCCCTCCCGCCGCCCCGGAGCCGCCCCATTCCAGCCGCGGGCCCGCGTGCGGGAGGTCACACGCCAAGTTGCCGAGCTTGCGAACGAGACGCGCGCGCATCGGGCTGTCAGTGCCCGGCCGCAAAGGCCCCGCTGGCAGCCGCCGCCCGGCGGGGGGCGGGGGGAGTGGGGGTAGCTGTGGACGCCGGGGTGGCAGGGGCGTCCAAGGTCACGGGGGCCTGGGGACCGGGCGCTGTCCGCTGCCCGCAGGGATGGGCGCCTCGGGGAAGGATCCCCGAGAGGAGGGGCCTCCTAGGGGCAGGGGTCTCCAAGAGGAGGGGCCTCCTGGAGGCGGGGGTCCCCAGGAAGGAGGGGCCTTCTGGGGGGCGGTTCCCGGGAGGAAGGCTCCGGGCTGGGTGCTTAGAGGGTCGCTAGAGGGAGGGCACGGACCGGGCTGGGCCGCACGCGGAGAGCATTAGGGGGGTGAGGGGACGGAGCGCCTGGGGCTGGGAGGCCGGCGTTTCGGGGGCGGAGGCGGGAAGGTGACCCCTTCCATGCCGCCTGCAGTTGTGCGGGAGAAGCGGGGAGTGGAGGACGGAGATGGTGTCCGCGGTGACAGACGGGCAGGGCATGCGCCGGGCGGGGTGCCGGTTGGCTGTTACCCGGTTATGGCCCCCGACAAGGAGGGCCCCGGGGAGAGGGGCGGCCTTAGGTTTCCAGGGGGGAACTCACCCAGAACCAGAGCACCTACTGCCTGCTGCCAGACCTCCCCCAAGTCTTCCTGACAATGGCCACGTGATGGGAAGATGGGGAAACCGAGACTCGAGGGAGCAGCCAAGCGGAGGTGGATTCTGAACTGGATCCCTGGCCGTGCCTCTGCCCCCCCACACACACATATACACATACACACACTCACACATATACATACATACACATATATACACATACATGCACATATATATACATACACACATGTATATACATACACACGGCATATATCTGCCCTCACACATACATATACACACATGCACACTCATACACACACACACACACACACTATACAAGGGGGTTTGGGGCAGAAAACTGGGAAACAGCCCAAAGGCGACACCTGGAACATACTGAGGGCTCAGCCCTGGGGTCCCCGGCCACCACACAGCAGAGTCCTGCGGGCCACGCAGTCCTGAGGGAGCCTGGGGGAGGAAGGGGGATCCTACTTTCCCGTTCCCTGCAGCAGCTCTGGGCCTCTACCCTGCGGGCCTGCGTGACCGGAGAGCCGAGGGCAGGAGCTGAGCAGGACCTCCCCCAGCGTTTGCTGTGGACCAGTGTGGGCAGCGGCCGTTGTACTGGTCCCCCCACTCCCTGTGCGAGGTGCTGTCACTGGAACAGGTGGGGACACTGAGGCTGGGAGGTCAGGCGGCTTCCCCTCTCAGCACCTCTGCTGTGCTCAGGGCAGGAGGCGCAGGTGAGGGCTCGGCTAAGTTCCCGTGCGGAGTTGGGCAGGGCTCCCTGGCACAGGCTGCCTGAGGGCCTGAGACCGTTCGCACGCAGTCACCGCGGGTTCCGGGGGCTGCCCCACACCAGCCCTGCCGTGCACACGTGTAACCTCCTCCTTTCAGGTGGAAATCGGTGCCCCCGCTTCCCCGGCATCTCGCAAGCCGGGCCCGCCTGCCCTTTGCCGCGCCGGCACCAACGGGGCTCAGCTGCAGCACAGGCGTCGCCATGGTGCCGGCCCAGGCATGGGGGTCACTCCGAAGCCTCCTGGATGCTGTGGATGTGTCGGGGCGGCTCCGTGGAGACTTGGGGACTGGAACGCGAACCTGTGTGTGTCCTGGTTGCAGGAGACACCCCGCTGCTGCCTGGAAAGGCCTGGAGTCCCCTCCGGAACCTTTCCTTCCAGCCGGGCGGGTGGGAGCCTGTAACGTGGACTCCCAGTGCAGCGGGAGGAACGAAGCCCAGGACGGTTAGTGGTTATCGCAGGCCCAGGCCCCGGGGGCACGCCCAAGCCCAGAGCAGGGAGTGGCTCGTCTGAGTCCGATTCCAAACTCTTCCCCTCCCAGACAGGCCTGCTTCTTCCAGGACCCGTTACGTTACTGCCTTAGGAGGGGCGCTTCCACCGTCGCGATTCTTGCTCAGATAAATAGCACAGAGCCAGCCCTGCGTGCTGCTGGAGAAGGGAGATCAGGAGGGTTAATCTCTCTATGGTCTCAGCCGGTGAGGGGGCTGGAGGAGGGACCCTTCGTGTCCCTCGCGCACCTGGGAGTCTCAGGCGTGGAGTCTGAGAGGCCACGTGGAGAGGGAGTTACAGCATGCACGCGGGCTGATTTTTCACTCAGAAATGAACTGCGGCTCTCTCCTCCTTCCCACGCCGGCTTAGAGGTTTCCCTGCTGACTTAGAGAGAGAAAAAAAAACAGTTTTCAAAGTAAATGACCCTTTACGGTCAGGACCCTCAGCGTCTCTGCTTGGCACAAAGTGAAGTCACCACCCCAGTGTCCGTGGGAGGGCAGACGCAGTGGGGAGCTGGTTGAATCCAGAACCTACATTCCTTTCTCTTTCCCCTTTAATATATATATATATATTTTAGAGAGAAAGGAAGGAGAGGGAGAAACACCGATGTGAAACTTCACTCGGTTGCCTCCGGTACACATCCTGACCAGGGATCGAACCCACAACCCTGACATCAAACCGGTGACCTTTCAGTTCATTGGACAAAGTTCAACCAACAGAGCTGCACTGGCCAGGGCCAGAATCTCCATCTCTGTTTTATTACAGAGAGGAAGGGAGAGGGAGAGAGAGTCAGACACACTGATGAGAGAGAAACATCCATCAGCTGCCTCCTGCACACCCCCCACTGGGGATGTGCCCGCAGCCAAGGTCCATGCCCTTGACCGGAATCGAACCCGGGACCCTTCAGTCCGCAGGCCGGCGCTCTCTCCACTGAGCCACACCGTCATGGCCGGATGCCAAGTTTCATCAGGGTTCCTTTCAGGGCCAGGGGGTTCCGTGCTCTCCGGCACTTTTAGTGTCCCCGTGGGGATATGTGTTTTATACCCCCAAATAAACAACAGAACGGATTCTTTCCGAGCAGGTGTGCTGAGCCTCGCCCCTTTCTCCCGGGGGGGGGGGGGGGTGCTCCGTGGTTCTTCTGGGAAAAATACTCCCGGGCCTGTTAGAGGCCGGGTGACTACGTGCAGTTGTCTGCCCGGGGCTGTGCGCTTCCCGCCCCGACCAAGGCAATGATCCCCGTGGGGAGGGCTCTCACCTCTGGTTCCTGTGGCCTCTGAAGAGAGGGCTACTCTCTGGAGGCCTCAGGCCCGCCCTCTGAAACCCCTGCCAACTGCTAATCCCAGCTCAGCCTCACCTTTGTCTGGTTGCCTGGCAACCCATTAAGGAGCAAGCAGGTGCAGCCTTTCATCCCACTGGGGTGTGTGCTTTGGTTGGTTACCTTAGAGCCCACCTGAGCTCTCTTACTGAAGCGAACCTCGAACCCCCCCGAAACTCTCTTCAGGAGGCAAAGCGAAGAGAGTGCCAGGGGTTACCGGCCCCGGCCCTCTCAGGCAGCCCTCCGGAAAAGGAGCCGCCTCCCCGCCTCTCCCACCCCCCACCTTTCAGGCTGCTTCAAACTGCAGGAAGCCCCAGTCCTTCCCCCGTGCTCCCAGCCCCCCTTATCAGCATCACCTGCTCAGAAACGCAAATTCTGGGGCACCGTTCACTCACTCAGTTCGGGCGGCCAGGCGGAGTTTTTCCTCTCCATCTCCCCTCCCTCTCTTTCAAGGGGGCCCGGCTAGGCTAGTGTAGGGACTGGAGGCGGGGTGGCAGCTGTTGAGAGCAAAGTGTAGAAGAATGGAGGCTTTGGGAAAAGGGGGAGACTTGAGCAACAGGTTCTATTGACATCTCTCCACAGGATCACTTGAATCCTCACGCCAATCCCTGCACGACGAGGGGAGGAGGACGTTCCCGCGCTTTCCCGGGGCTCAGTCCACGCAGATCATTTGCCCCCGGCTGCTGGCCAGGGAGGGGTGGGCCCGGGTTGGAGCCTGGGTCTCCAGATGCTGCCTGCTGCTTCAGGGAGGGAAACGGGGGGTGCGGGGAGGACTAGCGTTGCACAGCCAGCCCCAGGACAGCACGCCCAAAGGGCCTCCCAGAGCGTCTTGTGTAAAAGCAGCACCTAAGCCCGGCTGGTGGAGCTCAGGGGCGGAGCATCGACCTATGAACTAGGAGGTCCCGGGTTCGCTTCCCGGTCAGGAGGGCACATGCCCGGGCTGCTGGCTCCATCCCCAAGGTGGGCATGTAGGAGGCAGCCGATCGATGATTCTCTGTCAACATTGGTGTTTCCCTCCCTCCCTCTTCCTTCCTCTCTGAAATCAATACAAATATTTAAAGTCACAAAATGAAAGAAGTGCTTAGGTCACATAAAAGGAAGCTCGTACTGGTAAACCCCTGTGGGCTGTGATCCCCCAGGCCGGCCTGTGCTGGGCTGCTGGGCTCCGGGTCCCGCCTGGCTGGGCACCATGCCTGGGAGGAGGCTGCAGGCAACAACGCACAGGCCCTCTCACCTGAGTGGCATCGGCCTTCTGCACTGCCCTCCTCCTGAGCGTCACCCCTTCCACACTGCTCTCCCGTGCCCAAGCCCTGCCAGGTGTGCTGGGGGAGCCCCCGTGCTGGGAGCCCACGTGCTGGGGGAGCCCACGTGCTGGGGAGCCCAGGTGCTGGGGGAGCCCACGTGCTGGGGGAGCCCACGTGCTGGGGGAGCCCACGTGCTGGGGAGCCCACGTGCTGGGGGGGCTCAGGTGCTGGGGGAGCCCACGTGCTGGGGGAGCTCAGGTGCTGGGGGCCTCTGGGAGAAATGCGGGGCCTGCCTATAGTTCTCACCTCTCACTCTCTAAACTGTGTTCAATCAGGAAGGAAACAGCCGATCTGCTCCCCTGAGAGTCATAGGTCAGGGGGCCTGGCTGGGGGCCACACAGGGTCATGGCAAGGCCTGTGCGGGGGGCGGGGGGGGGTAATGGGAAAAGCCATCAGAAGGTCAGGCTCTCTCAGAAGGACAGCCCAGTGAGTGCCGCTCTAGCCGGAAATGTGAGCGTTCGTGCGGGGCACGCTGACCTGCACACTGAGCCGGGAGGAAGAGGAACAGGCACCGGGAGCGAGGAGGGGAGCATGGTGGTTTATCTGCTGCGCGGACCACCACGAAATAGTGTGTCTTTCCCAGAACAGGCACGGACACGGGGAAAGGGCCAAGACAGTGCTAAGTGGGGGAACTGCGCCGTGCTTCTTTACAGCAATTTTGGACACATGGTCTGTATGTGGAGAAAGGGGGAGGGACAAAGGCTGGATGGATGGGTGGGTGGGTGGATGGATGGATGGGTGGATAATGGGTTGATGGATGGGTAGATGGATAATGCGTTGATGGATGGATGAGTGGGTGGATGGATGAATGAGTGGATAGATGGATGGATGGATAGTGGGTGGGTAGATGGATGGGTGGCTGGGTAGGTGGGATTGATGGATGGATGAATGAATGAGTGGATGGATGAGTGGATGGATGGATGGATGGATGGATAGTGGGTGGGTGAATGGATGGGTGGATAGATAAATGGATGGGTGGGTGGATAGAAGGATGGGTGGGTGGGTGGAATGGATGGATGGATGAGGGGATGGTGGGTGGATGAATAGATGGATGGATGGATGATGGCTGCATAGATGGAGGATGGCTGTAACAATAAACATCATAAAAGAATTAGAATGAAATGCACCGAAACATGAATGGTGGCCGGTCCCGTGTGGATTACAGGTGTTTCCATTGCACTTTTCCTTGGCATTGAGCATTCTAAGCTGAAGACATGCTGCCTCACAATAAAAGTGAACTACAGAACGCTCTGTGGGGGCGGTGCCAAGCTCTCTGCTCCCACCAAGCAGTGAGTGGGTGCAGCTCACACAGGGGGCGCTGGGAGTTGAATGACGTGGGAGTGAATAGCGCTTCTCCCCACCTCTCCTTCCTTCTTCCTCTGCCTCTTCTCCTCTCCAACCTCGCTACCACGGGTCAGCCTCCTGTCCTGCGTGGCTTCGTTCTGGGGCCAACAGAACACTGTGGGGTGACAATGGAGCAGATGGCCAATGGGTCCGGCCGCCTGTCACTGCTGGAGCCAGTAAAGCAGAGAGGGGGGTGAATCAGACACGAGCGCGTATCCCAGTCCTGCCGGCAGCATGAGACCAGCAGGTCACCCACAAACATCTGCTCTGCCCCCCCCCATATGCCAGCTGCTGATATGGGGAGGAGGACAACAATGGCATGGGGAAGTAGGCAAAGGTATGCCACACGGGCAGTGCAGGCTGGAGATTTGCCAAGGCCTGTGGGTACACCAAGGCTTGGGGTCCTCATGGGGCTGGTGGCTCTGGTTTCTGCAACGAGGTTGCTAATCTTCCACAGTCATGGGCAGCTCCCGGGCGGGGAAGATGGGCTGCCTGTTCAGATGAGCTCCAGGTCCCAGGTCAACTCCCACCAGGTGAGCATGCGCCTCCTTTAACCAGAACAGAGCAGTCGGGGTTCACAGAGCAGGTCTCCCATTTCTCTCAATTCCAGCGGGTCCCGGGGTTCTAGTGCTGCCCCATCGGAATCACGAAAGCGGAGAGGCTGAAGGGCCCAGCAGGTCCAGTCCCAGTTATTTATCCTGTCAGCGGGGACAGCAGGGACGCACAACCCCCGTCGCCCACAACAGGCCATTATGGGCCTCTCAACCATGAAGCTGCCCGGGTCATTTCCGAAGCCATCCATATTTCCGAGCCGGGCCGTTCCCATAAATCTGCTGCCCGCTGTGGGGAACACAGGCCGGGGGCACGCGGGAGAGGGGGCTCGAGGCTGCTCTCGCGCTGCCTGGGGGCTCGTGGGCATCTGTGGTGGGCAGGGAGGGGGGTCCCCAGCTACAGAGCCATCACTGTTGTGTGAGGGGTGGTCAGTTCTCGGTGCAGCTCTGTGGGGCAGCCCCAGCTACAGAGCCATCACTGTTGTGTGAGGGGGTGGTCAGTCCTCGGTGCAGCTCTGTGGGGCAGCCCCAGCAGAGCCCTGAGGAACACAGTTGGCAGAGCACAGGATGTGTAGCCTAAGATGGGCAGCAGCTGCAGCGAATCGGGGCTGTTTTAAAAAAACCCCGACAAGTAATTAGACTTCCTTTCAGCACCAGTGGGCGAGCCCTAGCCAGGGGCCAGTCAAAAGCCAGTTCAGGGAGAACTTTCTAGAAGTTGCAGCTTTCCCCACACTGAGTGGGCTACCTAACTGTGAGAGGCAGTGAGTTCCCCGTCAGGGAGGCAAGTGAAGACCCAACAGCCAGCCCTCAGGGATGTGACCAGCGAGGGGATGCAGCAGGCAGAGGGCTGGGTTTAGCAAGGGCTGGGGTTCCTGTCTACATCCCTTTCCAAGCGGGAGATCCTGTCTCTTTTATTTCACTTACGAGTGACCCGGAGCACAAAATCCGTGCACAGGTAGGGTCCCTAGGCCTGGCTGGTGATCAGCACTGATCTGTGGGATGACTGGCAGGGCGATCAGAGGGGGCCTGCTGGCACCCGCCTTGGCTGGCCTGGGGCCCCTGAGCTGGGGGCAGCTCCTGCATTGTGTGTCTGCCCCCTGGTGGTCAGTGTACATCACAGCGACCGGTTATTCCACTGGTTGTTCCACCGTTCAGTCGATTTGTATATTAAGCTTTGATTATATAGGAAGCCTACGCAACCGTCCAACCACTCTGCCAGCCGGTAGCTATGATGCGCACTGAGAGGACATCACCATCATCACCACCATCACCACCATCACCACCATCATCACCATACCATTATCACTACCATCACCTTCATCACCTCCATCACCACCATCATCACCATAAACATCACCACCGTCACCGCCATCACCACCACCACCTCCATCACCTCCACCTCCATCACCTCCATCACCACCTCAATCACCACCACCATAAACATCACCATCATCACCACCATCACCAGCATGCCATTATCACTACCATCACCTCCATCACCTCCATCACCACCATCACCACCATCACCAGCATACCATTATCACTACCATCACCATGCCCAGGTCTCAGAGGCAGAGGCTCCAGGTCAGTTTGGAGAATCTTTGAGGAGGTCAGGAAACAAGACCCCAGGCCTTCTTACCCATTTTCCCAGAAAGTTCTGCTTGTATTTATTTTCCAGCTAAGATTCCTTTTGAGAAAAGGTGTGAGGTGGTGAAGTTCTCAGTCCCCTCATCTCCCACTCCACCCTCACTGCTTGCGGGACATAATGAGAATTCTGCATCACAGTAACACAAGTTCAAGTTCACTTACCTCTAGGTATACCTCCCAAAGGCTCTGAAGCAGCTGCCACATGGCTGAGAGCATAAGCTCTGGGGCCAGACTGACGGGGTCAGAATCCCAGATCTGCCTGCCCCGGCTGTTACCTAAATCAGTGACATAACGGCTCTGTGCCTCAGGTTCCTCACCTGTGAAACAGGATTGATCATAATAAAAATACTTGACTTATAGGCGGTCAATGTATTAAATGTATTAACACAGGCAATGTATTAAGTGGATTAACACAGGCAATATATTAAATGAATTGACATATGCAAACTGCAAAGAACAGTAAGTGCAATGTTAACTGCTGCTGTCATCACCATCACCACTATCACCATCATCATCACCGCCATCATCATCATCACCGTCTTCCTCAGGACCTTCATTATCATAACCATCACCACCACCACCATCATCATTAATCTTTTTCTTCATCATCTTCATCATTATCATCATGACAGCCACCCACATCATCACCACCATCTTCCTTATGACCTTCATTATTATTATCGTCATTATCACCATCACACCACCATCACCAACATCACTGTCATCAGTAATCTTTTTCCTCATCATCTTCATCATTATCATCATGACAGCCACCCACATCATCACCACCATCATCATCACCATCTTCCTTATGACCTTCATTATTATTATCGTCATTATCACCATCACACCACCATCACCAACATCACCGTCAGCAGTAATCTTTTCATCATCATCTTCATCATTATCATCATGACAGCCACCCACATCATCACCACCATCATCACCACCATCTTCCTTATGACCTTCATTATTATTATCGTCATTATCACCATCACACCACCATCACCAACATCACCGTCAGCAGTAATCTTTTTCATCATCATCTTCTTCTTCATTATCATAATCAACTGTACCAACCACCACCATCAGCATCACCATCTTCATCATTATCACCATCACCATCTTCATCATTATCACCATCACACCACCATCACCAACATCACCGTCAGCAGTAATCTTTTTCATCATCATCTTCTTCATTATCATAATCAACAGTACCAACCACCACCATCAGCATCACCATCTTCATCATTATCACCATCACCATCTTCATCATTATCACCATCACATCACCATCACCAACATCACCGTCAGCAGTAATCTTTTTCATCATCATCTTCTTCTTCATTATCATAATCAGCAGCACCAACCACCACCATCAGCATCACCATCTTCATCATTATCACCATCACCATCTTCATCATTATCACCATCATTATCACCATCACACCACCATCACCAACATCACCGTCAGCAGTAATCTTTTTCCTCATCATCTTCATTATCATAATCAGCAGCACCAACCACCACCATCAGTGTCACCATCTTCATCATTATCACCATCATTATCACCATCACCATCTTCATCATTATCACCATCACTATCAATCTTTTTCCTCATCATCTTCATCATCATCATCCTGAGAGCCACCCCCAACATCATCATCACCATCTTCCTCATGATCTTCCTTATCATTACCATCCTCATCACCGCCATCACCTCCCCATCCGCATCACTACACCCACAGAATCCTGTGGCTCTTTCCTCTGTCCTGCGGGATGGAACAAACAGCAACAGTCTCCCTGGCTTGATGGTACAGGGAGCCAGAAGATGGGGACCGGAGCCCTGGATTGGGGGGTGGAATGAAAAGGGGAGCCGGAGGGTGACCTGGGCAGGATGGGCTCCTCTCCAGCCCCTATCGGAGCTGATGCTGCAAAGACTGAGAGGCGGCCCAGGCAGGAGAGAACACTTGGTTCCGTTCCCTGCGCTCCTTGCTGCCATCCATGCCCAGCCACTGACCGGCTGCGTACCTTTCCAGGTCTCGATCGATACTTCCACCTTTCTAGGCGCCCGGTGGTGGCACAACAGTGGGGTAACGAAGGGTTCCGCTGCTATGGAACGTTTGAGAAACACCTACTCAGACTTTCAAGGCCTCAAATAATTCTGTTCGCTGAAGAGCATCAGCTAAGAGAGGCCCGGAGCGGCAGCCTGGGAGGCCGGGCGGGGGAGGGGGGGGGGGGAGTCTGCGGACTGCCGCGTGGACCATCTGGCCCTCGAGTGCTAATGGGCCCGTTCCCTCCTGGCGGCTGACCGACAGGCGCTTCCGGAGAGGCCATCAGCTCAAGTGGGAGATGGCCGTTTTCCTCTAGAAGGTCTGCTCGTGGCTGCTCCCTCGGGCCCAGGGGCAATGTTTGCGAACCCCAAATGCCTGGGACCAGCTGGCTGCGCAGCCACTTCCCGTTCCTCCTGCCCCCGTTCAGCGCCGCGCTGATTCCCTGTTTAGATTTGCAGCGTGAGCTCATCGCGGGGATGGCCCAGGAGCCCTCCAAGCAGCTGGCTCCCCCAACTCGCGCCTTCTGCCGCCTCCCCCCTCCCTGCTCCTCCAAGAGGCTGTGGCCAGGAGCAGCTCGAGCTGGCTTCTCGACAGCACATGTCATCCGCATACATGCGCCTCGCAGGGCACCGCGTGCAGACACGATATTCCCACGAGGTACAGCCAGCCGCTCCGCGTCAGCGCCAGTGACGGGGTGAGCGGGGATCACGTTTCAGAGGGGCCCGGGGGGACCGGGGAGTGTCGCTGCCTGGCCTTCTGGGGGGCGGCAGAGCTGCTGCTGCACCTTCGCTGTGAGGGTCGGCACCCACCGACAGTGAACGTGATGGAGGGAACGGCACCCACACGTGACGTGGGATAAGGAAGGGCACCCACACGTGATGTGGTATAAGGAACGGCACCCACACGTGATGTGGGATAAGGAAGGGCACCCACACGTGATGTGGGATAAGGAGGGGCACCCACACGTGATGTGGGATAAGGAAGGGCACCCACACGTGATGTGGTATAAGGAAGGGCACCCACACGTGATGTGGGATAAGGATCGGCACCCACACGTGATGTGGGATAAGGAGGGGCACCCACACGTGATGTGGGATAAGGAAGGGCACCCACACGTGATGTGGGATAAGGAGGGGCACCCACACGTGATGTGGGATAAGGAAGGGCACCCACACGTGATGTGGGATAAGGAGGGGCACCCACACGTGATGTGGGATAAGGAAGGGCACCCACACGTGATGTGGGATAAGGAAGGGCATCCACACGTGATGTGGGATAAGGAAGGGCATCCACACGTGATGTGGGATAAGGAAGGGCACCCACACGTGATGTGGTATAAGGAAGGGCACCCACACGTGATGTGGGATAAGGATCGGCACCCACACGTGATGTGGGATAAGGAGGGGCACCCACACGTGACGTGGTATAAGGAAGGGCACCCACACGTGACGTGGGATAAGGAAGGGCACCCACACGTGATGTGGAATAAGGATCGGCACCCACACGTGATGTGGAATAAGGAAGGGCACCCACACGTGATGTGGAATAAGGATCGGCACCCACACGTGACGTGGTATAAGGAAGGGCACCCACACGTGACGTGGGATAAGGAAGGGCACCCACACGTGATGTGGTATAAGGATCGGCACCCACACGTGATGTGGTATAAGGAACGGCACCCACACGTGATGTGGGATAAGGAAGGGCACCCACACGTGATGTGGGATAAGGAAGGGCACCCACACGTGATGTGGGATAAGGAAGGGCACCCACACGTGATGTGGGATAAGGAGGGGCACCCACACGTGACGTGGTATAAGGAAGGGCATCCACACGTGATGTGGTATAAGGAAGGGCACCCACACGTGATGTGGGATAAGGATCGGCACCCACACGTGATGTGGGATAAGGATCGGCACCCACACGTGATGTGGAATAAGGAAGGGCACCCACACGTGATGTGGGATAAGGAAGGAACCCACAGACAATGCAGTGAGGGTCTGTGGAGCTCACGCAGACCTGGAGTTGGGGGAGGGGGGGAGAGAAGGCAGAGCCTCATGAGACTGAATGGTCACATGGCCCTGCTTCCATTCCCATTGATTTAAAAAATAAACCAACACCCCCCCCCTCCATCACCGCCACCACTGCCACGTGCTAGGGATCCTGAGTTCACACACTGAAGAGCCGACATTTGCAAATCCCTTTGGTAGAGTGCTCTCAGAGCCAGGTGGTGGTCATCATGTTCTGGAAATGACGGCTCAGAGCCCTGGCCCTCTCTGGAGGCCTGGCCCTCTCTGTAGCCCTGGCCCTCTCTGGAGGCCTGGCCCAGCTCAGAGCCCTGGCCCTCTCTGGAGGCCTGGCCCTCTCTGTAGCCCTGGCCCTCTCTGGAGGCCTGGCCCTCTCTGTAGCCCTGGCCCTCTCTGGAGGCCTGGCCCAGCTCAGAGCCCTGGCCCTCTCTGGAGGCCTGGCCCTCTCTGGAGGCCTGGCCCAGCAGGGCAGGGGCTGGGTCGAGGGGCTGCAGAATCAAACCATGCTCCAGAAGCCTTCCTTGCAAATGCCAGAGGCCTTAAGGGGTGGCTTTGGCTGCGGCCGTGTTCAAATCATTCAAAAGTCAGGAGGCAGGAAACACAAGGGCATTTTCGTTTGCCCACCGCCCCACCCCCCACCCCACCCCACCCCACCCCACCCCGCTCTGGCGACTGAGCAGCACCTCCCTGCCCTAATTCCGGAGGCACCAGGCCCCTGGAGGAGGCTCACCGCGGGGGCGGGGGCGTCGGTGGGGTGCTGCTGAGCTAGTGGAGTGCGAGTTTGGGAAGGTCTTTCCATCACTCACGGGCGGCCTGTTCTCTGGAAACACTTCTCTCGCCCGCAGGAACGGTGTAATTCGCGCTCTGCCCTGTGCGCTGCGGAGCCTTGAGAGGGGTCATCCCGACCTGACCCTCGGGGCCTCCCCTTTTCTTGCGTGTGAGCGCCCTCTGGCGCCGTACGCTGAGGGCAGTTGGGAGGGCACGAGAGGGAAGAGGCCGGAGGTGCTCAGAGGCCTCTGGGGCCCCATCTCCCCACAGCTGAACCTCGTCCAGCAGGGCCAGGGGTGAACAGGATGGGGGCGGTGAAGGATTAAAGAAGACAGACAAGAGAATAAAGCTGGGGCTGGGTGGGACAGGGCTCTCTGATGGAGAGACTGCCGCAGCCTGCAAGCCGATTCTCTGTTTCGTAGTCAGATCCCAGGAGGCAAAGGCGTGGTCTCTAAGATGTTTACAATGTCCTCGCAGGTTTCCAATCGACTCAATTCCGTGCACCTGAGAACTCTACCGAGCTTTGTTTTGGCAGCCCTCGCTGCACCTCCCGCAGCCTTCCTCACTCGGCCACCTGGGACCACAGGTACGGACCACACGGCCAAGCTGACACCCACAGCCTTTGGCTACAATTGTGCTGGGGGAGCTTTGCCCTCCAAGCTGGGACCTGCACGTGGCTTTGCCACGAGAGGACGTGTCCTCTGGTCAGTCCGAGGCTTGAACCTGTTCAAATGCTGTAGCCGCTCTCCACACACATAGCCTTGACTTTTTTTAAAAAATCTATTTTGATTGATGTTAAAGAGGAAGGAAGAGGGAGAGAGAAACATCCACGATGAGAGAGAATCACGGATCGGCTGCCCTCCTGCACACCCCCTACCAGGGATGGTCCTGGCCGGGAATCGAACCCTGACCTCCTGGTTCATGGGAGGTTCATAGGTTCGATGCTCAACCCCCAGGCCACGCGCTGGCTGGACGGCAGCCTTGACGTTCCGTCTTCCTCCAGCTGCTCGGGACTCTCTGAGGCCCCTGTGCCCCGGGCGTGTCCTGTGAGTTCCACGGGAGCGCTCCGTCTTCCAATAGGAAACCTAAGACTTCACCCCCGTGTCCTCGCAGATCTTCCCAGAGCAAACCCGCCTGCTCGCTGTCCCAACAGCGGTTCTGTCTCCGCGGAGGGAAGGGACGCTCAGTGGTTCATGTGCCCCGTGTTCCATTCAGAGGCCTGGCCCTGGCGCAGAGCGGGGGCCGGCGTGATGCATGTGCCCGGGCCGTGCCCACGGAGAGAGAGTTAGAGTCGTGGCAGACCAAACGTTCCCTTTCCAAAAACGCATATCTGCTGGGGGGCACCCCAGGGCAGGAGCCTCCCCGCGCAACGCCTGGGATCGCCGCCGCTCACAGCGAAGACATAAAGCCACGCACCTCAGCGGTGCGATCGCCATCCTCGCCCGCCGTTTACTCGCCTTGTAAAGTAAACGGCTCGTGAAATGTGCGCGCAGGGTCAGACACCCAGAGGAGGGGCGGCGTGGTTCCCGTGGCCGCCCGACGTCATGATCGCCCTTTCCCTGTGGCCGGCGGAGGGTGGTACTCAGCCCCCCCGACGGGACCGGCGGCCGGCTCCTGCTACGGAGGGGGCGGGGGGACAGGTTCCCTCTGTTCAGCCGTCTGAGCCCCTGGGTGTTTGCGGATCCCGGGCGAGGCCCACTGGAGGACGGGAGTTTTGGCGGATGCAGGAGTGGCTGTCCTGTTAACCAGGAAGCTTCTCTCCCGGCTCCCGCGGCAGCGGCAGAGGCCCGGCCTGCGGAGGCCCCGGGGGCGCAGCCGGAGGACTGCCCGCACTGCCGGGCCCGCTGTCTCCCGTCCGCGCTGGCACCAGATGGCAATCTGACTCAGCATCCCCTCTCCTCCCAGTCGCTGGTGGGAGCCTTTTCCTCCAACAGGTTTTCTCCTCAGCAGCTGAAATGATTGGCTTCCCCTGTTCTCCAGGGCCCACTCCTCAAGTGCACCCCCTCCTCCCTGCACAGACCGTCACTCCACGGGCACCGCACAGCACCCACGGGCCTGGCCGCCATCCTTCTCCCCAGTATCAACACCCTCTGGCCCTGTCCTTCTCCCCAGCATCAGCACCCGCTGGCCCCGTCCTTCTCCCAGCATCAGCACCCGCTGGCCCCGTCCTTCTCCCACCATCAGCACCCGCTGGCCCCGTCCTTCTCCCAGC